>CM045763.1:206084878-206271716 GCA_025200525.1 Camellia lanceoleosa
TTTGTCCGCAGTGGAATACGTCGAGGGCCTTTCCAAAAGCTGCCCTATATCCCTTTGATACTTCGCCTAACTATACTTATCCAACTAATCCATCCTTTCATCTTTTAAAAATCCACTTATATAAGGCCTTATAGCGTGGGGGTAGATAAAGCTAATTCCCAAGTATTGTTTTTATAAGATGAGTCAATTTCTCGCCTTCATGAAAAGTTAAAGGTTCTCCTCTGTGCATATAAGTCAAAGTTGGACTAAGACAGCAGTAGTCCTAGCTTACTCCTTCTTGATCATCTCCTCGGTTGGCGAAAATCGTCTTCAAGAGGGCGTTCCATGACCCCATTATAAAGGTATTCTTGTGGATATTTGAAATATCGGACTTGTGCACAGAAACCTGTAATGACCTACTATTACATGTATAACCAATGAATATACAATCTCGGTTTTAGGACTGTCCTACTTGCGACTTGGGTGTAGAGTGTAAGCCACTTTGCAAAGATATGGCAGCGTGGAAAGAGCTTCTTGACCTTTCTATAATTTATATGGAGTCTTGTCTCTACTTTCTTGGTATTCTATTTATAATGTAATTCATAAGAGGTACTTTTCCCCACATAAGTTCGTGTGGTAAGCGAGAACTTATTAACGTGCATTCATCTCATTTCTTTTAACGTTCTATTTTTAAAACTCAACAACACCATTTTGGTAGCGAGAGAAGTAAAGGCCCAGCTATGGTTTGGTGAATAATAATCGAGTTTGAGCACAAATCTCGGCACCAGCGAGCGAAGTCAGTGCTCACCCATACTGACAATCACTTCACTTAAAGCCTTGATGTTTCGAGCAGATTGATTGCTTAATTTCTTCTGTGAAAAGAATAGAATTTATCAATACGCCTAATCTTTGCTTTTAGCGAAATACACATAACGTATTTAGTGTAATAAAATAAACAAAAGTGATGAAGTACTTATTTGCCATCACACCGATTATATACTATTTCTAGTCACATCATCATTGTGCATTAAATCTAAATACTCATGCTTCATTCAACACATAATAAAAAAGATCAATCACTTGTCGAAATTTTGCGTTTACACAAGTTTCCACAGCTTGGGATTTGAATTAATCTTGAAAGATGGTATGTGATCTAACTTGATTAATCTCTGCCAAAAGAGTCAAAATTTACATGACTAAGTCTACCATGCCATAATTGAGGACTCAAGCATATCTCGTGAAGAAGAAGCTTTTCATTAATCTTGGGGATAATAGTCATTACATTGAGCTTAAACATCTTTCCTTGGCATATAACCTTTCCACATAAACCTCGCTCTTGGTCAACAGCGACCTTATCGAGACTCAAACACCATGCGGAAGCTTCATCGCTTGTATAAAAGATCGACCTAAAAGAACCAAGGTTATTACAAATGTCGGCACATATAGGACATCGTTGAGAATCGACTCTTTTCACAGAAGTCATTTCGGGACCACGCCCGCCTTTACCCTCAACGAGTTGAGTGTCATGAGAATCCCCATGAACAACTTCTCACCAGTTTGAGAAACAGGTTGAAGGTTGTGAAGCGACTTCTTCTCGGACACGGATGTGGCGAGTGACCCCAGTGTCTACCACCACCATTTTTTGGGTTAGACCCCACCATATTCACCTTTGAGGCAACCTGACGGTGGCGTGATGCATGTTATTTACATCTTGTAGCTGAGATCCTCGCATTTCAAGCATGTGGGCACGACTCTGCATTACGTGGAGGTACTTTTTTTTTTTGGGTTCTTCTTTTCTGACAATGATTCATCCAAGTAGAATGCCATCTATTCCTGATTGATCCCTTTACATTGAACATAAAAGTAGGTTCTTACGATTTGTAAGGCAGGGCGCTTTTGGAACATAAGCGCCTTTTGCCCCTAGCTTTAAGCTTTTTTATGCATTGGTGGTTTCTTTTTACCCTCGAGAATTGGCTATGTTTAACCACGTTTGCTTTTTATAATGGAGGTATTTCCCCTTTCCTCTGTTGTCTTCCTCAATCAGGTGTCTAACATTGAGTTCTTCGACTATCATCTCTTTTCGTTTATGCTTCAAGTAGTTCTTGAAGTCTTTCCATCCATTAAGCGATTTCTCCAATCAATGTAGTTGCTTGGAATGATTCACTTAGGAACATTTCCTCTGCATGAATCACGTCTTGAAATTACCAAGAATTCTTGGACATGACTAATGACGGTTTTTGAGTTCACCATTTTGAAGTCGGCTTGACCAGCGACAAATTTCTTCGCTCCGGCATCCTTGGTCTTGTACTTTTATCCAAACATCCGGCTCCTTTGAGCTTCTTGGCATAAAAACCGTTGAAAGTGGGTGCCAAGCCATTCAAAATATAATTAGATAAAGGAAATCGCTTCCTAAGCATCTAGAGCCATAAGCTTTTGCTTGTCTTGCTCATTCTCTTCCACCAGGTGGATCCTCACTCAAAAAATCTTGCAAAGCTAAGAGTAGTCGGGTAAAACAGACATTTTATGTTGCACCTCTTGAAATTCACTCGTGAACTTCTGCGAGTGCTCATGATGGTTGGCCGGGCCTCCACAGAGCAGCGGGGGCAACAAAGGGTTGACCAAAGATGTCACGACAACTAGGTTGACTTCTGAGTTATCGCGACCGGTCTTTTCCGATTGATGTTTGTATCCGGACTTAGGTTAAGTAGATTCTATCTTTGTGTAAGGTTGTTATGTCGTCCTATATTTTCTTATTTGGAGTTATAGGATGTGTTGGGCGGGTTTGGAACAGGTTGGTTGAGCTTAGGAACCAAAACTAGTTGCCCAGTTTTTAGCCTTTCCGCTCGAGCGGACATTCCTGCCTTTCGGCGGGGTTTACTCTTCGGCATTTTTGGTCACCGCAAAAACCTGCGGTGAGAGTTCTACGCTTCGGCGGGTTTTATCGCTTCGGCGGGTTGAGCTTCAGCGGTAACCTTAATGACGGCGAGGTGGTGTGTTCTCCGCGTGGAGTTCTGGAATAGAAATCTACGCTCGAGCGGTTACCATTAACGCTCGGCGGACCTTATTTTGTTCTTCGCTCGGCGGTGTGTAGCCGCTCGGCGGCCTGTCGGTTTAAATTCACGCTGCGGCGTGTTTTAAAAGCAGATTTTTCGGCCTTTAGTTTTAAAACCCTAGGTTACGAGTTCTCTTTCTCCTGACTCATCTTCTCTCCTAGGTTTCACATCTATTTAGAGTGAGTATCTAACTTAGTTCCTTCATTAAAAGGTAAGTGGGTGAGGGCTTCCATTTAATCTGACAGTTGTTGATTTGGAGCACTTTGGAATTTGGGCTATCATCTCTAAATATCTTCTTCTTTTAGGGTTCTTGCTTCGAGGTAGGATTTCCTACTCCATTTATAACTTTTAATCCCTAAGTGTTGGTATTTTGGTATGTGGGGTAGTTTGGTAATTTTTGGGAGAAACCTTAGGGTTTTGGCTTAGATTAATTTGTATAATTAATTTAAGGGAAAAATGTGAAATTGGGTTTAATTCATGAAGTTGGGGAAATTATGAGATTAATGATATAGTTGGGTAGTTTAAATACTTGCCTATGAGAATGTTGATTTTACATTCATTGTTGTATTTATTTCTTGCTTAGAAATAACTATTTTGGGCTATCGGTGGAGGATAGTCGTGATTGTTGTAGACCTTGCATGTGGCTTAGGTATAACTGGAATTAAGTCATTTATGTTGACTGTTGAATTATCTGAGAACATTACTTGTATTGATTATGTGTTGTATATGGCAATTGTGTGTTTCATTGCATATGCATGTTGTTTGGAGGAGATAAGGGATGAACTCCACGGTTTAGAAGAAGATAGGGGATGTACCTCTAAACCGGATTTGTTGGGAGGAGATAGGGGATGGACTCCAGTAGCATCACTCATATGTATGCTTATTGATAATAGCAATATTGCTATTTGTTGTTGATATGATACATCATTATAATGTGTATCAGTTGAAAGTATGAAAGTGTTGTGGTTTGAGCTTTAGTCTCACTTATTTTTTTTGTGACATCTGGATCACTATTATAGTTGGCCAGGTTCTGAGCCATAATGATATAATTGGAAAGTTGAATAAATATTGGAAAGTGAAAGGTGTCATAGACAATATGTCATAGACAATGTAGACATTCGTGTCATGAAAGTGGAAATTGATTATCTTGTGTTAACCATGTATCGAATGCTAATGCTTTAGTTAATTCTTATGCTTGGTTTAGTATTTTTCTCTTGGTGGCTCACCTATATAGAACTTCATTTTCGAGTTCGGTGGTTCACTACCTCCAGGACTTAGCTTGTGAGGATTTGGACTCAAGACTTGCTTTATTTTATTTGTTTTATTTGAACAACTTGTAAACTTTCAAGCCTAGGGCTTTATTTGTTTTGAGTTAGAACTCATGGAATTGTGCCCAAGTGTTGGCTTGGCAAGATGTAAGCCCATAGGGCATTTATTATGATGTTTTTATTTTATGGTACTGATGAATGAAATAAGATACTTTATTTCCTTATATTTCCGCATGTTAATATTATGTATTATGGGTTTATTTTGAGGGCGTTACAAGTCATAGTAGTAGGGGTTGGTAAGCCAATTGCCCCGAGGTTTTGATCCCTACCAACATTAGTAGCAACAGCATTAGTAACAGTTGTCATTTATGAAAAATACAACATAGTTTCACTATTTTGCATTTCTAGAAATTAAACTTAACACTAGAAAATCTTAAAGTTGGCAATTTAATTCAAAACTAGTCTCACCACTTCCATAGAATCGAATATGGTCAGGAATGTTTCCAAGATGACTGGAGGGGTCACATTGGTCCCACTTAAAACCCAGTTAACCTTAGACAAAACTTTCACGAGCATGTTGACTCCTAATTCATGGGAAACAATTTTTAGAATTAAGTTTTTCAAAGGATGAACTAGGTTAAGACAAACCTAGTTTCAAACTTACATGCAATTAAAATAAAATTGCTAACAAATTACAAGTGATGTAAAAAATTACAACAACAATTATAAGAAAATAAAATACTTCTAACAATACAAGCGAACAAATTTGCTTAAAAAATTAAGTAATTAGCCACTACTAAACTCAAGCAAAACAAAAATTGTTTCAAATTATAAGAAATGAAACAAATCCAAATAAGGATTCTTATTTGTCTAAAACTCCTTTCCTTGCTTAGGTATTTCTGTTCAACAAAAAGTTAGTAATCCAAATTTGTGATTTTGCAGTCCCAAATACTACCCATTTGGATTTGTATTTTTTTTCATTCCCTTTCAAATGGGTATTCCTATAAAGAAGGTTAGCACAAAACACAACAAAATACAAAACAAAAAATTGGAAAAGCTGTAAAAGCAATAAATGAATAGCAAAACTAAGTACAAATTAAAATGCTATACAAGTTACACACATAAAACTTAAAAGTCCAAAATTAAATTAAAATTTAATTTACACAATAAACAAGTAAATAAATATAAACAAGTTACAAAATCTTTATAACTCCAAATACTTAAATTAAAAATTTAATATGCTAGAGTTATATGAAATTTTTACAAAACAATAACCATGAAACAAACATGTGAATATTTCTAGCAGTTAACATGTAAATTATTTTAGAAATGAGATCATGTAAATCATTCAAGAAACATAAACTAAAAACTAGAAAAAAATTAGGACATGCAAATTATCCTCCAAATCTAGGATCTAATGAACATGTGAAGTAAACTAGAATGAAAAAAATATTGAACATGTTGATTATACTAGAAAACTAAAAAATAATTAGCATGTCAATATCAACTAAAACTTAAACAATCATAACTATGCAAATTAAATTATAAAATAAAAAGAAATATACAAATCATGGTAGGAAATCAAGAACCATGTTCATAGGATAAAATTATACTTAAAACAAATAAGCATTCTTATTAAATTGAAACATTAAAACATACCATTACATTTATGAATTTACTAAACTAACCACGAATTTGTAATCAGGAATTCAAATCTGTAATAGTGGCCTTCTATGTAAATTTAAATTCAATTGAATGTGTAATCATGACTAGCATGTAAATCTAGCTTTGTTTTTTATTATTTATTATTTAAGCATCTCCTATTGAATTTGAAAAAAATCTGGGAAAACCATTAAACAGCAGCATGCATATAATATTAAATTAATATCCTAATCAAGACTACCACAGAAGTTCTTTTTTTTTTTTTTTTTTTTGTTACAGGAAAATTCTCTCTACCCTCCAGCAGGTTCAAGGCAGCGCCCCTTGTAGAGATTACCAGGGTTTCTTGTTAGCCGTTCCGAGCGAGGAGACTATAACCAGGGAACTTGCCCCGACCTCTCAAGACAAGCTTCGCTTAAGTCAGGACTCGCACAGCGGGGGAGTATTGAACTCACACCAAGTGTTGATTAGACAACTTGAGGTCCAACCTCCTAACCAACTATGCTTCGCCTAAGAGATTGGCCCAAGGGAGAGGGGAATTGAACATGTGACCTTAGAACTTAAACCCCAAACCTTAATTACAATGTCACCCACCCTTGGGTTCTTGTCACACCCTAAATCCGGGCATGACCGGCCGTGGCCCACAGGGACTTAGCCCAAGGCACACGTAAGCCTAAACATGAACCCAAAACCATGAAGAATAATTGTGATGATAACCCAGGAATAAATAATTCAATACTCAATCCAGTGACATACCACAATGTATGCACAAAACTCGATAAGCAACCTAAAACAAAATAATGTAAGCCCTAGAGGGCCATGCGGTGGAGTCCCTGCTCTGCCATAAGTGCACTCTAAGTCCTACAAACACCTGGAAGAGAAAAAAATTAAGTCAGCTGATAGCTCAGTGAGTAGCAACATGGATAGTAAATACAGTTCTGAAAACAGGGTTTAATTCCAAAATAAAATATATATCATAGAAACTAGTTTGGCATACAGTTTGGTAAATACAATCTGTTTCAAAAAGAAGGTTCCACAGTTCAACACTTAAAATACTCATGTCTCGCAAGAATATGTTAAATGACAAATACTATTTGTTTCAAAAAGAAGGTTCCACAGTTCAATACTTTAAATACTCATGTCTCGCAAGAACATGTTAAATGACATTAAAATACTCATGTCTCATAAGAACATGTTAAAAGACATTTTCCTGATTATAACATGAACACCAATAATTTTTTGGGTACCAATAAAAACAAATAATCTGCCACACATTTCTCAGGCAATAAGCCCCGTTGGATCCAATACCGAACTAGGAGCCATCCTCAGGGTGGCACCTGGGCCTTTTCTCAGAGTCGATCCTATTGTAGGTCACCTAGTTATTTTTAAAGGTCTGTTCCTTACAATCGTTGAGCACTAGAGTCATCACGGCCTAAACCGGATCTGCTCCTAGTGGCCGAGTCACCGCACACAAGGAATAATTTCCTGGACTAAATACACACATGGTCCCAATATTCAATACACATCAGTTTCGCAAAACATGGTAGTTCATCATTATAAACATGAGACCAAAACAAATAGTTTACAGTATGCCAAGTTCACACATGTTTCAGAAATAATTTGATTCATTTGATAATATAATAATTATCAAAACAGTTTAATCATGAAACAACAATTAAATTTTCCAACAGTTCAGGGTAGGGGAACATTTATAAAAATATGTAGCATGAAACTACTCACCTGGAAACGAAATAATATAATCCTTGAATAGAGTATGAAAGTCCAACTAGTGCCCTGAACCAATATGAAAACTACACGTCACTACTAATTTAAAAATACTAAAAAAAATAGGAACTAAGTAACCTCAACTAAAGCGCACTAACACGGCTCAACCCAACTCACGGTTACTCTTAAATATTACCTAAGTTCATGTTCTTCATTGTTTAAAATCACCCAAGATATGGGTTCCGGTCAAAACTTAATTAATTGTGACTTTAAGATAAAACAAAATTTTAAACAAGCCTTCTCAACCTATTTGCTAACTTTGAAAATTACAAAACCCACTCCACGCTATTCGAAAAATTCCAATAACCTCCAGATATGATCTAATATATCCTAAATTTCAAACCCAATTGGTTTCACTTGATTTGCTTATCAAAATAATTATCTACAATTTATTATATCCAAACAGGTTGTTTTCTGCAGCACTTTAAAGAAATTGACAGTTCTCTTAACATACACGAGCAATCAATGCAAGGCCAAAAACGTACGAAACTAGACTTGTAACCGGTTCTAATGACGCTAATTTGAGAATTTTTGGATTTATACCCAAATAGAATAACACTCCCGAAATTACTGTTTTGTACTGGTTTTTCGACAGATTTGATCAACGACGCAGTTCTTATGGATTTTGACTCCCAAAAATTATAAGAAAATTCTGGTATACAATTCAATATGTAATTAACCTGATGTAAAATTTTCAGTTCAAAATTCATTCTTCTGATATAGTTTCTTGATTTTTAAAGTTTGTGATTCTGCAAAATTTTTAAACTCGATTACACCCATTCTTTATACACAATTCATTCACCTCAAATTTCTTAGCAATATATATATATATACAAAATACATAAACCCACAACCTCTCCATCAATGAATTAAATAGTAATAGTGTCACGCCCCAAACCCGCCCCGAGAGGTTTGGTGACGAGACCGGCCAGTAATCCTAGATTACCACAGGCCTTTCTATACATAACATAAGTAAAATGGGGCTCGCGGAAGCACATGCAAAACTATAGTCCAAGAGCTGTGCATAAATATGAACATACATTACATGCCAAAAATGAGTTAATTTACCCACTAACCTTACATAACATGTACAAAGTTCATTTACAAAACATGCTACATGCACAATAAGACAAAACTCACTACCGGCCTTCCTGGCCTAGCCCCAACTCGGAGGCACACAGAACATCAGGTAGGCTTCCAAAACGGCGGCTCAGTAAAGACTCCGCCTAGGCTTGACTCCCAGAATGCTCACCTATAATACATAAATACGGGGGGTGAGCTAAAGCTCAGCAAGTAACAGTAACGTAAAGGGGTTAGTGAACGAATTCCAACATTTCTTATAAAACCGTAATAAAACATTCATAATCATAATCAGTCATCATATAGAACATACGTAATGGCATACTCCATAGAACATAACATAGCGTAACATGTGTCGACTAACGACTAGAGTAACCGGTCCCGGACACCGATTAAACACATACCGAGATCTCGTAACTAGTCATGGGCTTGTCCTTCCATGCCGTCCCCCATGACTAAAGCGCATGGGCCTGTATGTTCTCGCCCCCACGACTTCAACTAACTATGGATGCCATACTAGATTCGTAAACAGAACATTCGTTCACAGAAAACATTATCATTTCATAATCATATCATATCATTTATCATTTTGGAACATAATTCATAATAACATATCTTTACGATAATGTTACTTACAGTGGGTTTCCGATACCGATGGCACGGTCTTCACTTCTTGACCTGCAAATCATCAACAATATAATACATTTCTTATCATTCATCATCACATAATTCATACCATTCCATACTTCTTTTACATTCTTTCATATTCATTCCAATCTTTCTTTACTTAATTCATGCTCATGAGATGCTAAAAGATGTCATTAACATGTTAGAATCACATAAAACAACTTCCCAAACTTTTCCTGAAATAACTCCTTCCGCTCGAGCGCAACCTTGGCCGCTCGAGCGGCCAGTACAACTTTTCAAAACTTCTGGAAGGCTGTTTTCTGCGCTCGAGCGGGAATACCTCCGCTCGAGCGGACCTCAATCTGAAATTCTGGGTTCTTCTTTCCAAGCTTCAATCTCACTTTTTCACAACCCACTTCAGCATTTATAAACATCAAGGCCCAAAACACTTGAAAACCAACATGATTTAACCATTATATCTTCAATTCAAAACTCACATGAATCATAAACAAGATTAAACCCATGAACTAAGATGAAAAACCATAATCATGCACTTAAGAGCTTCATTTCTTGAAATCCATGGGGGTTCTCCCTTTTTTCCAAAAATTAGAGAAGAAATTCTTACCTTGGGTTCTTAATTGAAGCTTGATTTCCCCTTTCTTTCTCTTCTTTTCCCCTTCCTTTCTCTCTTCCCCGAATTCTCTCTCTCTCTCTCTCTCTTCCAGATTTTTCTTTTCTTTTGTGAGTCAAATGGTCAAGAATCTCTATCTCTTAAGTCATATATATCATATACTCAAATAAGCCAAACCACTTAAGCCCATAACTTGAGCCAAACAAGCCTTAGCGATTCAGACGGAATTCAGTCTTCAATTTAAATTTCTCAGATGATTCTAAGCAGTCCCAGTATCACTTAGACATATTCAATTTCGTTTTCTGATCCCATTACAGTCTTCAATTTCACTCCCGAAATTATAATTCCAACAGATATTTTCTAATTCAGACAGGTCTTCTTCAATTAAATCACATAATCACATAATTAATTACAGAAAATTACGTCATACGTGTTGGGGTCATTACAAATAGAGTAAGGATAAAAAAACAAAAGCAAAAGGAAGAAGAAAGCTAGAGAACACACCCAAAAAAAATCCTTCACTGTTTGCAAACCCCTTTTTTTTTTTTTTTTTTTTTCTTCTTTTCTCTCAACTTTGCTCTCTCCCGTGGCTGCCTCCTGCTGCTGCTATGAACCCTAAGGGGCTGCTGCTATATAAGTGTTAGGCAACCTAGGGTTCCTATATATATATCTAACCAAAAGGCCTCTTATATATTTTCTATTGTATTACTTTATTTTCTAACATATTAAATTAATAAAATACAACTATTATTATAACAAAATATACTTACTAACTTGCCCTCAATATTTTTTAAAAAATAAATAAATCTTGCCTCTAAATTAAATACTTCCACCACAAATTTATTTTAAGTTTAAAATTAATTAAAAGATCCTCCAATAATATTTAATTTGCACCTTAGAATTCACCTCCAAAATATTTGAAATTGTAATATTATTATTTAATTATTTACTTAATTTTTATATTCGGATTCTCACAGTTCTCATAGAAGTTCTTGATATAGTCTGCAAACATAACACAGAAACCCAAAAAAAAAAAAAACCTGGGCAAATAAATTCTATCACATAAAACACTAGTAGCAAATTCATGGGACTGCAGCAGTGGGCTACTAGCAAGCAACACTATTTTTTTTTCCTCCATTGTAATAGGTACAACAATTTATAACTTACGGAGGAAAAAAAACTAATTTACATATGAATCTATTAAATCAATTGCATGAAAAATATATAAAATATGTTTTAAAATTGTTGGCTAAATTGTGTAATTAACTAAGATAAATAGATTCATGATTAATCAAACAAAATTACAGAATACGAAAACATGTTGGAAATTACAACCATATTGCACAAAAATACATAATACAATAAAATAGTAAAGAAAGCAAATTAAAGCCTATGTGATATCACAGTCTCCTTAAAACAAATTCATCACCTCACTGTGGGTGTTGGAGGTACATCAAGATTCTGTCTCTAAAGATAAAATGGTTTAGACTAAGCTAATGCATATACATTAGCTTTGGCGAACTGATAATGATAGCACTCTCTTACACAAGAGGAAAATTATATGAACAAACTGATTATATAATCTGGAAACTAAAAAATTATGTGTGTCAACCAAAAAAGTAGGTCTCTATTTATACACCATGGAGAGAGAGGAGCCTCCAGCCATGAAGGCTAGCAACCGATGTAGCCCATTACTCCTACAAAATTGATGGAGATTCAATGAGTGAGTTACACATAATATACACATGTGTGTATATGCATATCTTCAGCCACTTGACAGGCTTGGCCCAAAAAGATTAGGTTGGTGGACCCAATCCAAATTCACCAAACCTAACCCATTCCAACAAGCCTCAAGCCCAAGATCCACGGATCATAGATCCGGACCCGATCCGAATAGGCGATGAAGGCGTGGAAATTTTCATAACCAATTTAGGACTAGTTTTAGCCCAAGTCCATTAAGCCCATCCTTAAAGCATCCATAACTCCTTCTTTCTTTTTTTCTTTTTTTTTTTTTTCAGAAAATTTGGATGCCCTAAAGGGCTCATGCTCTTGTCAAAATCTTGAAGTTTAAATACAGATAATTCTATTTAGACACCATTAAATCTTTTAGTACACATCATTTTCTCAATACACACAACACATATTTTCAATTCTTTGATTTCTTCTCCTTTCACGCCATCAATTTTCAAAAAATCCAAAATTACCCTTATTTTCCTCAACTCTCAATCCTAAACCCTAACCTAACCCTAACCCTCAACAGCCACCCATTACTACCACATCTGTCACCGTCTGTTACTATCGCCACATTCTCAGCCCCATTGCCCAATGCCAGTCCAATTTAATCCATGTAAGCTTTAATCATAAAACCCATATATATAATCATAATCTGTATATAAGCAGTATAATCAGCAAAAAACTCTATAAATTGACTGATTATGGTTCTGAATAGCAGCATAGACTTTGTAGCCTTTTCTGAGAAGGCGTTGGACCAGGGTTGAGCGAAATCGAACTGAGGCATCCATTATATAGACCATTTTGGAGTTATGCTACTTAGATGCTGGTGCTATGACTTTTAGAGAGAGAGAGAGAGAGGAAAGAAGAATTGGGAGTTTGGATAGAGAGAAACAGAGTGTTGAGCTGGGTTCTCTTTTTTTCTATCTCTTTTGCCATCGCGATTCATTACCTACCATAGCAATTCATTCTAGCCAAGGGTTTCAAATCTTCGTCGGCGACGGAGAAGGACAACACGAGTTGTAGCGAGGAGAGGCGACCTGGGGTGAGGTGGTCGGCGGAGAAGTGGCGGTGAGGGTGTGAAGTTTGAGATCAATTGGGTTCTTCACAGATCAGATATGAGGGCAGCAACGTCGATGAGCACTAGTAGAGATAAAGGAAAAGAAGAAAGAATAGGAATAAGAAGAGAGGCTATGGCTGTGGCGGTGCCGATGGTGATAGTGGTAGCTAGTGTGGTGTGTGAATGATTGAGTTTTTGGGTTAGGTCTAAGGGTAATTTAGCTAAGGGATACAATAGGAATTAAAAAATAATGTGTATTGAGAGTAAATATGGTGTGTAAATAGAATTACCCTTTAAATACCCATCAAAACTTTCATCTACAATCAATGCGGAATTGGTAGTTATACACAATTCCCAACACCCCATTCATGAGGCCAACTTTATGAGATAATTTTTCATTCAATTCTTAATGATTTTTAGTCATTTTTTTTGTGGTGTAAAGACCTTGTTATAAAGAATCTAAACTCATTTAATCCTACCTCAACCAATAGTTGAGACCTACTTTAATTTTACATTAAAGTCACCATAAAATTATTTTTTCCAACACAAACAAAACGTAAGCATGATTTATTTTATATTTGGCAGTGGCTTGCCTCCAGTCCACCATCTGGATTGAAGGGTCCAGTCCTGCCCATTGGGTCCACTTTTGGGCCCCTTTTTGATAATTTAAGCCGCTCATATTTTAAGGTTTGTTGAGTACATTATCCCTACAAAAAATCACGTCGATCAGATGACGAATACTATGTATTTGGATCACTTTTTTATGAACCGTTAATTTTCTGACCCAAAAGTAATCCGAATACACAGTATCCGTTATCCGATTGACATGATTTTTTACAAAGATAATGTACTTAAGAAATCCCAAAATATAAACGATTCGGATTATTGAAAAGAGGTCCAAAAGTAAACAAAATGGGCCGAACTAGACTGAACTATTTTAGATCTGAATTGGAGACAATTCGGACCCTTTATATTTCCACTCTTTTATTGTTGTTGTTGTTGTTTTGAAAAACGAAACTATGGTGAAATCAATAAAATAAGGGTACTTTATGATGATTCACAATTATTATTACCATTTTTTTTAACTGCCCATCAAATATGCGACACCTAGTTATTATGACCAATTCAATGGTGTTGATACTCCATTAATCAAACTTCTTCATCGTTGAATGCTTACCCCCCCCAAAAAAAAAATTTGAAATTGCTTTATGATTTCAATTCTTCAGAGAATTTATTTTTAATAGAAATTTTAGACCTTGAAAAGGAATTTCCTGTAAAAATCCAAAAAATTGAAGGAAATTAGTCAAGGAAAAAACCAAAGAAAACGTGTGCTGACGTCTCTGTCAACCAATATAGTCCATCTTGAGTCCTCTCAATTTGTTTGCTAGCTCCATTTTAAACCACATGTAATGTATTTGGTAACATTTTCAATTTCTGTTTTTCTTTTATTTAAAAAAAAAATGTATTTGGTTTAGGAACCCCTAAAAAATGTATTTGTATTTATTTATTTATTTATTTTTATCAACGAAAGTAAGTGGTTAATTGTTAGATTAACAACTCGGGAGAGTTCAAACTAAATCTATACACTTTGTAAGAAAATCTAATGAAATCCAAGACCACCTCTTAAGAAAGACTTGGCGGCCAAAGGGTTAGCCAATTAGGTTAGAGCCCCTTGATTAGCTAGAGTCCTTTGGTTATGCATTTGTACTTATTTTTAAAACATATTTTCGTTATGTCTTCCTTTTTCCATTATATCCAACCACCACTTCCTGCTTCAAACCGCTACCACTAACCACCATTAGCCATCACCGCACAAGCGACCCTCTAGTAAGTTTCGATCACCTTTCAATTGGTTTTGACAATCAGACAATCACTACACGTGATCTTCAACTATGTTTTAGGGGTTCCTAAACCAACTCATGACCTCTTGACACTACGGCCACCAACTCCGATGATTACCTCCAACCGTCCCCACCACCAACCACCTCCACCATTGATCACCATATCCATTCAACCTCCACCGCTAGCCACCATCACAAACAATTCACCAAACTTAATTATGCATTTTTGTTTGTATTTATGTTTAAAATTTTTGGTATATGCTAAACACGTTTATTATTTTGTTTTTTAAAAGAAAAAAAAGCCGATAACAAATTATAAAACATTATGATCTTATTTAAAAAGTTGACTATTTTAATTATTTATTCATTTATTTTTACTATTTTAACATAGCTGAAATAATTATATTTGAGAAACTAATTAACTCTTTTTTAATTGATTTAATGATTTTAAAAGAATAAATAAAATAATTATAAATTAAATATAATATTTTATTTTATTAATTATTTTAATTTATTTTATCTTTATTAACTATTTTAACCCAAAAAACCCTAACTCAAACAACCCTTCCCCAACAAGGTCTATAACTTTTTATCGAGGTATGCAGATAAAGATGGAAAGGAGAACCATTCCACCGCAATATGTGTGCTAGTGGCACCATCAAACACCAAATAATTTCCTATACCGTGTGGAACCCACCATTTAGGTGACCTTAATATCTAAAGACTTGACTCTTGGTGGTGTCCCACGTTAGGTCCAGGTCTTCCTTCATTAGAGGACATAGAATACCAAGGCATATATATGTATGAGGAAATTACCAAAATATCTTGTGATTTAAATTATTTATGTGTAAATTACATTGACAACTTGAGATTTGTCTACAGATTCTTTCCTTATGTTTTGCAAATTGTATTTTCCTTTCTATGATTTTCAATTCCATTACAATTTTCTCCTTCCATTAGCAGTCCACAGTTAGGTCAACTTATAGAAAGAACTGATATCAGCAAATTATTTTTCAAAATACCAATTTTAACCCTAAATTTTCTCTCTCTACATCTCCTTCCTCCTCTCTGCCTTTAAGCTGCTCCAACCCACTACCAAGTTGGTCCAAACACACCCACATATGCCTATGACCATGCCCAAAGGCACAGTAGTAACCCGTGTTCTCTCTCTCCCAACAGCTCCATAAGCCACTTCCTGCCACAATCACCACAACCCAATAGCCATGAACACTTACCCCAAATCGGATGGAATTTGAAGAGACTCAAACTCAACAACCAACCATTGCTATTGTTATCAATCGAAGATTTGGGAGAGAGTGGGGTTTTTGAGACTATAAAATCTATATATATATATAAATACATATATGTACATACAAACAGAGAGAGAAGGACATAGGATAGGAAAAGATGGAGGTTGAGGGCAAGGGAAGATTAATTACAAGATGTTTAGGTGCTTGAAGTTCAAGATCAATGAGGCCGAGCAAATGCAGGATGTGAAGAAGCCGTTCGTGAAGAACAAAAGTGATGGTTCCGTCGTCGCACATTTGTCGATTAGCTCCTCTGGTTACTTGCCGAGAAATCAAGAAAAATGGGTTTGGCAGTGGATTGGGTTTGATATGTATATATGTATATGTCTGTACACATGATCAAGAAAAATAGGTTTGGATTTGGACAGTGAACTAGGTTTGATATTATATATATGTACACATTTTCTACACATGAAAATAGATTTCTCAATCTGTGATTCTCTAATTCACAGATTTGACTGGTTTCTCTCTATACAGTTATATATATATATATATATATTGTGGTATAAAAGTGGGTTTGGATAGTCAAATGTTTATCTTTTATCAATACAAGATGTCTTACTATTCATATAAGAGGAAGGTTAGGGATCATGAAAAATATATCATGAAATATATTATGAAAATTTTTCATTCCTTGATTAGTCTTGATTAGTGTGTAGTGTTATATTGTATGGGTAATCCAAAGGTTGAGAATCTTTCATGATAATATTCATGATATATTTTTCATCATCCCTAGCATTACTGTTCACATAATATACAATATGTTTTAGAGAGAGAACGAGAGATTTGCAAACCCAAGAACAATATCATCTAAGGGTTTGGGTTTGATTTGGCCTCATAGTAGTGGCTGATGATAGAGTAAGGATAGACCATGGTGTGGGTGCATCAGTCTATGATGGTTGGGATGGAAGGTGAAGATGGTGGATGGAATGTGGAGATAGCAGATGTGAGAGCTTTAAGAAAGAAATATAAGAGAAGATGAAGTTGAGGGTAAAATGGAAAATTCACATCTTGTGTAGGGTACTAAGGTCAATGAAAATTTTATGTTAGTTTTGTTAAGAGACAAATACTGACAGGGTCTAGCGTAATTTTTGAAATCTTAAGGAGAAATTGGTTTTAAAGATAAACTTTAGGGGTGTCAGTGTAATTTATCATAAATTTTATTTTATAAATAAATTTTATAATACATAATTTCAATCTCCACCACATAATTTATTGTTCGTCAAAATTTGAGACCCAAAATTTGAATGCCTTGACTTTCTGTATATGTATCTAGGGCTAAGTTCTCTTTCATATGTCATTTCTTCATACCTATTCATACTTCTCTTGTGGGTTTCAATTCAGACTCAATTTGATGATCCAAACCGTCTATTTTATAGACTTCATAGTAAATGTTGTTCATACAAAATCAAACAATTATAAATACAGAAACAAATCACGTTTTATTTTATAAAATAAATAGTTTAAATTTACAATCCTATTTTCTATTCATTTTATAAAATAAAATGCGATTTTTTTTTTTTGTGTTTATAGATATTTGATGAAATTATTTTTTTGTATTAAATAACCTTTATTACGAAACCTATAAAGTAGACAGTTCAGATTATCAATATGAGTCCAAATTTAGGCACACAAGAAAAGCATGGATGAGTATAGAGAGATGCAAGTATAGATGAGAACTTATTGCATCTATCTATTTATCTGTCTACAATCTTTATAGTGAATCCAAAATTTCAATTACGAAATTCTACCTAAAAAGAAATTGTATGGTTGAGATTTAATTTGTATGTTGTGAATCTTTATATAAAATGAATCTAAACTATTTATGAATGATTCTGGGTAAATTTACAGATACAAATTATGGATTTAAGAATAATTATCTAAACAATACAATTTAAAAAAAAAATCACATTCTCTAAGCAGTTCCTACAAAGTAAAAATACTATGAATAGGTTAGAGGGAAAAAAAGAAAAGAAAAGAAAAGAATAATATCATTCACGCACTTTTGTCATCCTTCTAGTACACACACACACACACACACACACACACACACACACATATATATATATGAGAAAAAAGTCTATTTTTATGAGTGTTTATGGCATTAAGTTCAACAATTGATTTATTTTGTTAATAAGGACAAGCTATTAGTTTTAATGAAAATAATAAATTATTATTTTGAAGAATTTTTCTTTTCATTTTTACCCTTGAGTTGTTACAACTCACAAACTAAATAGTTTGAATTATCAAAATAATACTCATGATGAGCTTCATGAGCCTAAAAAACACCCTTCCATTCAAATTTGAAACTTGAGGAAATCTGTTCCCTTTTTATAATGTGTATAATTAAGTTGAGCTAATTTAGTTAGTTATTTAAAAACTTAATAAGTTTCAAAATATATTTAAATTTGATTTGTTTATTTTTGAAGCAAAGATTAACTTAATTTTTTAGAATACCTATGATTAAGCTAATTAGTAAGTTGTTTAAACTTGGAAAAATTATCATTCAAGACAGATTTTGAAAAATTATTACACATTAGTAAAAAAAAATTTATGATTTAGTTATTAATATTTTATCATTTTTTTGAAATATATATATATATATATATATTTTTTCTGACAACACTAAATCGTAATTTCACCTTTAAACTTACCTTAAAATATATTTAATTTTAACTCATTTAAAAGTAATAATTTTTTTTTTGAAAAAAAAAAAAACCAAGTCAAAGTCAAGTAACTTTGTTTTACATACAGGGCAGCACTCATATCTATCTATAAATTCCTTGAGAGTGTGCTTCATTTTCTGCTGTGAGTGCATGTTAAAAGCTTTGCTTTTAAAACAAAACTCTATAGAAAACAACCCCAGAAGCAGTAAAGGCAGAGAGGCAAAGCCACTTGACAACAATAAATAGTTGCAACAACAACCACGCACTCGATCGAGTACTAAGTAAGAACTATGATGGAGGAATCAGATTCAACAACATCTGAGCTTCATGAATTGCCAGGTTTTCGGTTTCACCCCACCGAAGAAGAACTTCTCAGCTTCTACCTCAAAAACATGATTTTCGGTAAAAAACTGCGCCCTGATATCATCGGTTTCCTCAATATCTACCATCATGATCCTTGGGATTTGCCCGGTATGCATTCTTCTCCGAATGATTATAAGTCTAATATCAAATAAATTAATTACAGAATCAGATATGATATGATACCCAAACTTTTTAAAATCTTGGTTGTTTTATAAGTTTATAATTACTTCTTTCAATTTGTCCTTTCTAAATTTGAATATGCACACTTATATTTTTTCTTTATTTTAAAGTAGTTCCTTTAATTTCTACTATTTAAATGCTTATTTTATGACAGAAATCACCTTTATTATGTTATAAAGTTTACCTTTAAATGTTTATTTTTCATTCTTTTTTATAATACTTGTTAATTTATTTTTATTATTTTTTTTTCTCCTTCCGTAATGAATATATGTACAAATATATAGAATGATTACTTATTTTTTTTTAATTGAATCTTTCAATAAAATATTTGCTTTAGAGACGAACATTACAATCTAAATCAATATTGTGATTAGAATGGGATTAAGTTTGTTAGACTCAAAGTATAACGGGATGAATAACACTATTTGTAAACTGTGTTTGTTTAAGTTTGCGTTAGACTCAAATATTTGCCAATATTTTACTTTATTATTGCCTCCTTTGAATCAACATCGTGACCCCGCCACTGATGGTACTGCTGCTTTTGAACCCTTACAAATTGGTTACTAGTTTATTTATTTGTTTGATGGCAGTGGCTTGCCGATTGGAGGGTCTAGTCCGGTCCATTGGGCGTATTTTTGGGCCCTTTTTCGATAATCCAAACTGTTCAGATTTTAGGGTTCATTGAGTACATTATCCCTGTAAAAAATCACGTCGATCGGATAACAGATACTATGTATTCGGTTCACTTTTTTATGAACCGTTAATTTCTAACCGTCCATTTTTTTCCAAACAAAAGTAATCCGAATACATAGTATCTGTTATCTGATCGACGTGATTTTTTACAGGGATAATATACTCAACGAATCCTAAAATATGAACGGTTTGGATTATCGAAAAGGGGCCCAAAAATAGGCCTAATGGGCCGGACTGGACTGGACTGTCCCAGATTTGGACTGGAGACAGTCCAAACCCTTGATGGCAGTGGCTTGCCTCCAGTCCAGATCTGGACTGGAGGGTCCAATCCGGCCCATTGGGCCTATTTTTGGGCCCTTGTTTGATATACATTGTTAGGCATTTGCTTACGTTTTTGACGCAATCGATTTAGTTTTTTGAAAATTAAATTTTTTATTTTTGTATTTTTTTTTGTTTTTAATAAATATTTTTAAAATTTTAAGCAAATTTTTTTTAAAACTTTTCAGATGCACCTTATTTAGATGTATCTAAATAGTAAAATATTTGTAAAAAAATAATTTTAAAAATTTAATAAATGCACAAAAATATAAAAAATGTACTGAATTTTTGTTTTCTTTTTTTTGTATTTTTGATATTTAGTAAATTTTGTAAAGATTTTTTTTTTCAAATATTATATTTTTTAAGTGTATTTATGTTAAGTGTGTCTAAAAATTAAAACAATTACTTAAAATATTAAAAAAATTCAGTGAGAACAGAAAAATATGAAAAACGAAAAAATAAAATTTTCTCAAAAGTAAATTTTAAAAAATGAAACCAAACTGAGTGATTGATTTTAAAAAGTATTGTCGCCTTTGTTATCTTTATAATTGTGTGCTCTATTTTTGTCTATCTTTTCTGTTATCATGCACAGAGTTGCATGTGAATGGGATTATTAACTTCATGTCTATGCAGGGCCGGTCCTGCCTCAAGGCAGGTAAGGTTTGTGCCTTAGGTCTTATATTTTGGCCTTTTATAGATTCAAATTTTTTTTTTTTGAGATTTTAATATCAATTCAAAAGGGCTCCAAATGTTTTATTGGGCCCATGTATAATTTAGTCTATATTTTTTTATAAATATGTTTGGCCCATATTTATTAAAAGAATAAAGGTTGGGACCCCCTTTACCCCCCTTTGCCACGTGGCAAGAGGTGATTGGAGGAGTAGGAAAAAAAAAGAAAAAGAAAAAGAAAAAGAAAAGGTGACCAATGAGAGAGAGAGGGGGTCCAAAGGGGGTCCTAAAAAGGGGGGATGAATCATTGTTGTTATTAAAATTAAAATATATGAATAAAAAAAAAAAAAAAATAGGGCCCCTAAATTTGGTATAACATATAAACATATATAGCATAGGGCTCCTAAATTTGGCCCAAAAATAGGGCCCCTAAATTTGGTAAAATATTATAGGCTTAATGTTTTTTTTTTTTTTTGGTTTTAGGATCAATTTAAAGGGCCTCAAAATATTTTTTTGGATCCATGTATGATTTACTCCATATTTATTTATAAGTGTAGTTTGGTCCATATTTATTAAAATGAAAATATATATTAAAAAAAAAAAGTGTTTAGGCTCAAGAAAAATACTACATACAATATATGGGCCCTATTTTTTTATTTTTTATTTTTACCTTCTTTATCTATTAGATTTTAGTGGAATAAATAATTTTGCTCAAATTTTTTTACCTAGGTCTTTATCAATTTTAATTGAATAATTTTTTCTTAATTTTTTTGTTCTAATTTTGTTTTATTAAATTGTTTTGTTTATAATTTTAATGATTATATGTGTAAGTAAATTTTGTTATAGCTACAAACAAATAAAAAAGTTATAATTTATCATTTTATTCATGAATTTTTTTTTCAATATAAAAGGGTCCCAATTTCGAAGTTCGCCTTAGGCTCTGACGAACTCAGGACCGGCCCTGTGTCTATGTATATTGTTAGGTCTATTTTTTAACAGATTGATAACTTAAAAGTTTATTATATCATGTGTTAAGGCCTCGTTTGGAAACTTTTCCTTTTAGCCAAAAAGTCAAAAAGTTATTAAATTAGCCAAAAAGCCAACAACCTATACCAAAAAGTCAAAAATTCTCTTTTCTCTCTACTTTTTGCACATCTTTTCGTAAAAAGTCAAAAAGTCATCCCAAACATACTAGTTTTTTTTAAATCATATTTTAGTTAAATAGTCAAAAAATTACTAAATTAGCATGTTCCCAAACGGGGCCTAAGTCGTGTTTTTATAATATAATTAAAAAATTGGGAAAAGGTTTGGGAGCTCGAGGGGCTTCCCGAATCCCAGTGCCTATTTTTTTTTTTTTTTTTTTGCCTTGTGTTTTTTTTTCCTTGCCTGAAATGGAAATTGTGTGCATTGTGTGCACACAATTTCGAGCTACCAAACAAAACCGTAAAAAATTTGTGTGTGTGGAACAGGACTGGCAAAGATAGGGGAGAGAGAGTGGTATTTTTTTGTGCCAAGAGACAAGAAGCATGGGAGTGGAGGGAGGCCAAACAGGACTACTGAAACAGGATTTTGGAAGGCAACAGGGTCGGATAGGAAGATAGTGAGCTTATTAGAGCCGAAGAGGTTGTTAGGGTTAAGAAAGACATTGGTGTTCTACAAGGGAAGAGCACCCCGTGGCTCCAAAACTGATTGGGTCATGAACGAGTATCGTCTTCCTGATTCCTTCCTCTCCCCCTCACTCTATCCTAAGGTATTATCAATTTCTGTTAATTTTATGTTTCTTATGTTCTCTTAAAATAATTTGTACATTTTTCACATTTGTAATAAAGTCTTCTTAATAAGTGCCCTTCATGCACAAGAAAAAAAACAAAAAAAATAAAGCTCCCAATATACTAAACACTAAATTTAATTCACTTTTTATGAATTTCAAAAAATAATTTAAAATTTTCTTACACATTTTTAAAAAAATTTCTCACACTTTCAATTATTAAAATACCCTGAAAATACCCTTGCAGTGAACAAAAATCACTTCATAATTCACAACACAACTACCCTATTTGTATTTTTTTTGAAACAGTAATCCTAGAATCATTAATAAATGTATCAATAAATATACTAATTAAGACATGAGGTTCATACAAATTGTACCACTTGATGTGAGGCCCACTTAGCCTCGTTTGGGAATAGGGTATTTAGTAATTTTTTAACTAAAATATGAGGGAAAAAAAAAGTGTACTTATAATGACTTTTTCATTTTTTACGAAAAGATATGTAAAAAATAAAGAGAAAAGAGAAATTTTAATTTTTTGATATAAATTATTAATTTTTTAATTTTTTTAATAATTTTTTAATTTTTAGATTAAAATATTGAATTGCCAAACCTGTGGGTAAGTTTATTGATATGGAGTTCACAGTTTTGTTAGGTGAGAAATAAGCACACTAATTCACTTATTTATTTATTTATTTATTTCAGTGTGAGAATAAGCCATGGGCACAAAGTTCACTACTATTTGGGTAAATTATTAATAGGTCTTAATAGTTGAATTTAATTTCTATCAAGTTCTATTAAAAATAAGTTCTAGTAAAATTGTCGTTAAAAATAATTATTTGTGATTATTTTTTGCATGTCACTAAAAATTAACAATTAGTAATTTTTTTTGTCACCGTTTTAATATATTATAGCTAAAACTTACAATTAATGACATTTGTATGTGACGAATTTTTTAAACTATCGTTGAAAATTGAAAATGAGTGACATTTTTTTTGCGACAATTTTTTTAAAATGTCGTTAAAATTTATAATTAGTGACATTTGTTGTGACAAAAATTTCAAACTATCATTAAAAATTAACAATTAGTGACATTTTTTTACTAATGTTTGATTGAAAAAGTCATTAATCATCATAGAACCTATTGGATAATAAATCCACCTATTATGATCTAGGGGAAATTATTCAATAGTCTAGGAGTACCACGTGTCCATACTCCCTAACCAATTATCATTTAATATGTTCCCTCATGCACTACTAAAAACAGGGCCTTTTGAGTCGGCAGAGTGCCGTCGCAAATAGTACATTTGCCGACACAAAAACGTTTTTTTGCGGCGTTTAGGCCAAGCAACTCAAGGTCGAAATTGGTGGGTCCAAATGTTTTGTCGGATCACGACGCAAAAAGTTTATTTTTTTGTGACGGCATCGTGCCGACTCAAAAAGTGGTTCAATGTTTTAAGAAATTTAACCCATAATTTTCTTATAGGCGCCTCCCCTCCCAAGTTTCGAACCCACAACCATTTGGAAGCTTTGACCGGACCCAAACTCGTCACTCTAAATCCACTTCGCCACTCTACCTCTTTCCGTTATTAATTGACATATTTATTATTTATAGTATATACACTCAATTTTAATATAAAAGTATATCTATAAATATATATACATATAATTATAATTTCATTATTATGATATTCGAAAAAATTATCTTGATATACAAATAAATAAAGCAGAATGTGCTTAATTACATGTATCGCACAAATTAAATTTATTTTTTTATTTTTATTTTTATTTTTATCGATCTGATTGATGTCTTAATATTAATTTATATTTAATTTTTATTTAACATTAAATTATTTATTATCATTAAATTATTTATTTAACATTAAATTATTTAATTTAAATTTTTATGCCTATATTAAATTATTTATTTAACATTAAATTATTTTTATTTAATCTTTTATTTATTTAACATTAAATTATTTTTATTTAATCTTTTATTTATTTAACATTAAATTATTTATTTAACATTAAATTTTTTATGCCTATATTAAATTATTTATTTAACATTAAATTATTTTTTATGTCTTAATATTAAATTATTTATTTAACATTAAATTATTTTTTATTTAACATTAAATTATTTAATTTAAATTTTTTATGCCTATATACACTATTTTCTTCTTAATCCAATCACAACATATTTATATTTAATCTTTTAAATAAATTTTGTATAATTCTATTTCTACATATTTTTATTATCCAAATAAAAATAAAAATAAAAATAAAATAAAATAAAATAAAATAATTAGAATCACTTTTAGTTTTATATTACTAATTCTCTTTTAATTTAACTATTATTTTTAATATCGAAATGAGTATTAAATATAATCAAGTAAATATATATATCTTGGTTATAAAATATATTTTTTGCTACGGCATCTATTGCCGACACAAAAAGATGTAATTTTTTGCGTCGGCACAAATTTGCCGACTCAAAAAGTATATACCGACGCAAAAAGTCTATCTTTTGAGTCGGTAAATACTACCGACTCAAATAATGCTATCAAATATTAGTTTTTTGTGTCGGCCAACGGTGCCGACTCAAAAGGTATGGTATTTGCGTCGGTAACTCTGTGCCGTCTCAAAAAGACTACCTTTTGCGATGGTAAAATTTGCCGACTCAAAAAAACCGACTCAAAAGGCCTTGTTTTTAGTAGTGATGTTTCTCAATTACCCAACACAATACCCCACTTATTCACCTTATCCACCAATCACAATGCTATGAAGTACCACGTGTCTATACTCTCGGATTACTGAATAATTACCCATGATCTAGACATAAATCCTAGGTGAGAACACTTTTTTTGATCGGCCTATGTGAGAACACTTACTATTCACATTTATAGTCTATTTTTGTGTAAAGTAACTTTTAATATCAAGACTTTTTACCCTCATCTTTATTCTTTCTATTTTTTAAACAATCACCTTTCAACATCCAAATCAATTGAAAATGAGTAATAATATATAAACGTAATTTTTGCACAAAATTTTCATATATTTATAGTCCTTTTATTTTAATCTATCTGTAAGATGATGGGTCCATCAACTGACAAATTTTTTGTGATTTGGTGTGGTTTGATGCAGGACATAGTGTTGTGTAAGATATACAGGAAGGCAACTTCCTTGAAGGTGTTGGAACAGAGGGCAGCAATGGAAGAAGAAATGAAGACAACCCTTCCACTTCTTTTACCTTCTCCTCCAATGACACCACCATTAATGGACACCACAATATCCATTTACAGTCAAAACGAAAGCTTGGTGATGGCACCAATGGTTGCACAACATGTGGCATTCAAGAAAGAACATGATCATGAAAATAATGAGCTATTAACAATGGTAGAAGAGGAAAAGTATGAAGAAGAAGCAAAGCAGGAGAGGAAAGGGAAGTTGCCAGAGCTCCAAGTGCCTAGGTTCAGCACGGACTGGACCCAAGACCCATTTTGGACACAGCTAAGAAGCCCATGGCTAGACAATTGGACCCCTTACGCTAATGTACCCAACTCCTAAATATAAGTTTCCCTGTTTTCTAGGCTACATATGCTTCGAGTGAGTGAATCAAAATAGAAGTACAATAGCCAATGATAAATCAATTATGTAATTTGATCACTGAATCGAACATAACCCTTCTACATGAGACTCATCTCATGTGAGAGAATTGTATTTGATTATGTGATTGGATTATGTATACTTATAATTTTTAGTAAATAAATTCCTCCACAATTCTAATTAGGGCCGTTTGCCGTCTTGGCTGCCTTCGTTGTAATGATAAATCAAAAGTTTTGAGGACAAGCTCAACTTTGTTTATAAGTCTTACAAGGGTTTCACTGATTTTAGTTAATAAACATATTTACATCTATTTTATTAGAAGACTTCATATTTCCTATTACTATCCTTCTCTTGTGATGATAATCAATTAGTCATAGGCTCAACAGCATTTGGACAATATTGGTTAAGGGGATTCACTAAATTAGTTCCAAATTTTAATTTAATTTCTCAGGTGTGGGTCACTTCATTTGTAATTTTGTTGTAATGACCCCAAAATGCATAGAGGAAGTCATTCTTATTTAATAATGGGGTTAATGTGGTTTAATTCAATTGTATATATTGGAATTGAAGAACTATCTGTTGAGTTATGAAGTGATGACGTTTGCTATATCGATCTGAAATCTTTCCTTCCGCCGGCGGAGAGTCGGCCTTCAGCGGACTTTAGGGTTCCCAGCAATTTTTGCAGGCGGCGTGAGATTCTGGAAGTCATGATTTTCCGCTCGAGCGGGGGAGTCGACGCTCGAGCGGAAGGCTTTGTTGGTCTGCGCGCTCGAGCGGGTCACGAGGTTGAGTTGAATTTCTGGGGCTCGTGGGCTCATTTTTGATATTTTTATTGGTATGTTTAGAACCTCCTCAATTTATTTTGGGATGTTGCTTGAGGTGGTAATACGATGGTAAAGTAAGGTTGGACTCTAGAATGTAATTCGGATAGTTATTTTATGATCATCCGTCACTCTTTTGCCCATATCTTTGTCCAAAGTTTGAATTTGAATGTGGGGTTGGAACCATTGGAAAGCTTATTTCCGGGGCTTCAATTTGGACACAAGAACGACCTAAAACGAAGTCCGGATGGGAGAGTTATACCTGTTTAAAGTTTCGGAATCTGTGCTGAAAACAGGTACGCTCGAGCGGGAATTACGGGACAGCAGCTTAAAACGAGATTTTTTGGCTCATTTCTCACATTTTCCTTTTCCCCTCTTCATTCCCCTCCCCTAGGTCCGAAAACCCTAGGTCCTTAATCTCCAAAACCTTCCATTTCTCTTAGTTTTGATCAAGATCATCCATCAAAAAGTGAAGAAGCATGAAGATTATTATATTCTACCGATTGGAATTTCGAGATTTTGGAGGATTCTTCTCAACCTTTGCTCCTTTGTTTGATTCTTGAGGTAAGGGTCTTTGTTCCCTTTCAATATTTGTATTCATGGATGGATTTGTGGTATTTTGTGTATATAAAAACATAATCTATAGTTTTGAGCATTTTATGTCAATTTGGGATTTGGGGTTTTATGGTTGGTGATGTTGGGAGTTAAATTAATGGGTTTAAATGATGGATTGTGAATCCTAGGTGTAGAATTATTGGAAAAATTGGAAGTAAAAGTGGTGATATAAGAAGTTTGAATTTCTGCTAAAATCCTCATTTTCCTTGAAACTCTAGGTAGATTAATGATAATAACCGATGGTATAGCCCAAATTGGAAGTAGAATAAAGAAATTGAGGTATTGAATTGTATGTGTTCAAATTTAATTGGAATTTGGAAATGTTTGAAAAATTATGTTTAAAATTTGCGAATGAACTTTGTTATGAATGTTGTAATTCATGCTTTAAAGTGAAGGGAAAATTGGGAAAATAATCTATTAATGATATGGAAGATATGAACTCGGTTTTGGAATGTTGAAATAAGATTCAAGGGTTTATTTTGAATGATGTTGGATTGCAAATAGTGTTAATGTTGACTAATATTGAATTAAATAGACTATGATGAATTATGTTTGAATTATCTGAATTGTGTAGGGTCACTCTGGCGGACCAAACACCTGAACACTGTGAGTAGTAGTACTTCGATATATCTTTAACCGTTAATGATTATTATTATTGACGTTATGACCTTCGTCGTAAGAATTATGTTGACATATATGTTATGTATGCAATGTAAGAAATATTGTGAAATTATGGAAATATCAAAGGTGTAGGCTATATGAAGAACATTGTGAAATTATGGTAAGCTATATGAAGAACATTGTGAAATTATGGAAACATCAAAAAGGATTTGTGAAATATGAAATGATGTGGCCGAGGGCCATTTGTGACGTTTGAATTCTCGAATTGTGAATTGTGAAACTATGAAGCCAAGAGCAGAGTTGTGAACCCATGAAACCCAAAAGCTAATTTAGGCATATGTGAATTTATGAGGCCGAGGGCCGACTTATGAATTTATGTGGCTAGGAGCCATTTGTGAACTGTGAACTTATGTGGCTAGGAGCCATTTGTGAACTATGAACTTATGTGGCTAGGAGCCATTTGTGAGCTATGAATCTACGTGGCCAAGGGCCATTTGTGAAATTATGAAGCTATGAGGCCAAGGGCCAAAATTGTGAACTTGTGAATCCAAAGGGCCGAAGGCCGATGTAATAAGTTGTGAATCTATGAAACCTAAAGGCTATGTGAAACCGATAATGTCATATGTGAAACCCATAATGTCATCTGTAATCTAATGAAAATGTGCTTATTTGGTCAACTCATGGGAATGCTGTAACAATTACCAATAGGACTCTGTTAATTACAAGGCAAGGCAACTATGTTAACATATAAGAACGATTAAACAATGGTGTATACTATTGATTAACAGAGTATGTGAATTAAGTCGTTTACCCAAAAGAATTTCTGTTCATTCTTAAAGAATAGATTCTGAGTAAATATAAGGGTAGCTATATGTATCCATATGAATTTGAAGTTATTTTGCTATGTTGCTTATGAATTGGAAGTTATTCAGAAACTATGATATAAGTGCAAAGTTTAACATTATTATGTGACCCTCATGAGAATGTGAATTAGTCTCTCATTGTTAAGTGTACGATAATGACATGATACATCAAGAAACGCTCTAGCTATAATATGTTCTGTTTGAATTAATGAATGATGTTCAAGTATGTTTCAGGCACGTTTCTAGTATGTTACAAGTTCAAGTATGCTCAGGTATGTTTCAAGTGCATGTTACAAGTTTAAATATGCTACAAGGGCAAACAAGTTTCAAGGGCTTATAGCCATCAAGTTTGTGTTGCAAGATTGGGCCTAAGGCCGTTATGTACTTAGCACAGAATCAGACTATTGCATTGACATGTATCATGTTTCACGTTAAACATCATTTTATTTATGTATTACTATTCACTGAGCCCGACTCACTCTCTATTATGCTTGTTTCTGTAGGTAACCAACCAAGTGGTTAGTCCTAAGCCATGACGCTTGTCCTCTTGGGTCAACCTTTCCATGTCCAAGCCTAAGAGAAGCTGCTCTTATTTTTATGAAGTTTTGACGAACTTTGGTTTACGCCCTAGTTGTTGGCTTAAAATTGACATGTGTGCAACACTTCATTCTCTAATGGTTTTTGATATATGCCCAATTACCGGGCCGGGTCTGTATATATGTTTGTATATAACCAATGTTCAAGTGTATGTTTTAAATTTTATTTGTCTGTTAAGAGTTTATGATCTTGGCATGATAGTGGTAGCTCAATGGAGTTTGTTTCTATTGTCAAATTTTAATATTTAATGCTTCCGTTCAGACCCCATATGATATATATAACAGGTTAAGTGTCTGTCTTCGAATAGGTCATGCCCAAATCTTTTAGGGGCGGGATTGGGGCGTGACATTTGTGCACCTTAATTTACTTCTTGATTTCAAGGATCTATTGTTTAAAATTGCTACTAACATGGAAATTGACGAGGCCAAGTGCATTTGATTTTATTTACTTCGATGCACGTGATTTACATATGTAGTGATGTTTTGAAAATCAAAGGACCTAGTTCTCATTTAAGGACCCTAAAAACAAAAAAGTGCAAAACTATGAAATTACGATTAGTGTTAATTTAACAGTCCAAAATTATTACCTTAGAATATATGACAATTCATAAAGAATTTATCATACTTGTCAAAATTTAGTAATTATCAACATACAATCATATATTTTATGGATAATTGCAATCTAAAAATAAAATATGTAATTTGTAGCAAAGTAAACCGCACACAAAGGTCTCTTTTGACAATTAGGTTAAAAGTCAACTTATTGACTTTTTAACTTTTATGAATTACATTATCTCTTTATTTTTGTACATTTTTGTCAAAAAATCAAAAATTAATTTTAACTTACTTCTTAAAATAGGCCAACATAACAAGGACATCTAACATAATCAAAAAAAAAAAAAAAAAAAATTACAACACAATTTTATAGAACGTGAATCTATAAAATTGTTTAAATCCACAACTCACATTAGTTCTACTCTGCTGAAAAAAAAAAAAAAAAAAAAAAAAAAAATCCTACTGCATGGGAAAATAACAAAATAGCCTTCTCAAACTTGGATTAAAAAAAAAAAAAAACACTGTACATATCTAATGACATTTTTATTAATCTTGTCATTTTTTTAATCAATTTTAGAATTAAATTTGTTGCTAAAAAAATTAATCAGTGTGTTTGGTTTGAGTTTTCTGGATTAAATTTTTTGAAAGCTGAGTTTTTTTTTTTTTTTTTTTTGTTTTTGTTTTTAGTGAATGTTTTTAAAATTTTAAATATTTTTTTTAGTTTTTTTAGATGCATCTTATTTAGATGTATCTAAGAAATAAAAAATTATGAAAAAATATTTTAAAAATTATTAAATACATAAAAATATAAAAAAAAATATATTGAATTTTCGTTTTTTTTTTTTACATTTTTGGTATTTAGTGAATTTTTAAAAGGTTTTTTTTCATAATTTTTTTACTTTTTAGATATATTTATGTTAGGTATATCTAAAAATTAAAAAAATTACTTAAAATATTAAAAAAATTCATTAAAAATAAAAAAATATGAAAAATAAAAAAGTAGAATTTTTTAAAAACTGTTTTCAGAAAAACGAAACCAAATGTGTTTTATAAATATCAGTTTTTATAATTTTTTTGAAATCCTTTACATTTTATCACAATTAAAATATACTTTTCACAAATGTTGAAATCCTAAAAAAATTATCAAAAAAATTATACAATACTTATATGGGTGTGGATCTCATAAATATATATTTTTTTGATAATTCGGTATTTGTCCTACTAGACTAACTAATCCAAACAATCAAGTATAAATGTAGATCTCATATGATATAAGTTCCAAACCAATAGGCTCCGTTTGGGAAGTTAGTTTGGAGGTTTTTTTGGCTAAAATAACCAAAAAAAATAAAATAGATTTTTTAGTTCAATAAGATAAAATATCACATCTAACCTATAATCATTACATTCTTTCTCTAACAAAAAAATAAAAAAAAGAGAAAAACTCTTCTCAAACTAAGCTTTTTAGCCAAAAAAGTCAAAAGCTAACACATTTCCCAAACGAGCTCTAAGTATTATGTAAAATTTGTGATAAGTTTTTAAAAATCCTTTACCTTCCTTTGTAATTTTAGCAAAATTATTAATCCAATCCATCACTTTAGGCTACCAACATGGCCACAACGTTAGAAGGCATAAGGGATATTTGAAATATCCATTTTTTGAAATATGTTGGAGTAGCCTATCTGCATATCCATTTTTTGAATCAAAAAAAATAAGGGATATTTGAAATAATCTAAATAAGTATATATTTTGATTTTTTATGAAAAGATATGTAAAAAAAAAATAAGTATACTTATCTAAATAAATATACTTATTTAATTTATGCCAAATAGTGCCTTAAAACCAAAACAAAAAAACAAAAAATTCATTTGAGAAAAACGGGTTAACCCAGTTAACCCAACCCGAGTAGAACCCTCATTCTACTGGTTCATAATAACCCTTTTAAACCCGCACCAAGCCCGTCCAAACACGTCCCCAAAACCTCTAACCCCACTTCTCCAAAACCCTTGCTCCTCTTCCTCTGTGTCTGGTTATCCTTGGCAATGACAGCATAGAGTCGGCAAAGCATACCACAAACACCATGGTAACTGTCCTCTCTCTCTCTCTCTATATATATATATATATGTACTAATGCTGCAACTACTCAACTCACTGTGAGTCTTTTCCGAGTGTTTGTTCTATTTATTGATTTATTTATTTAATTTACAGAGGTGGGTATTCGTCTCTGAATCATTTCTTGGAAAGCTTTAATGGCGATTTCCCAATGGCTTCAGACTAGTTTATTTGCTGCCACCACCACTACCACCACCTCCACAACTACCAGTTGTCGTTTTTTCTTCAGAAACTTTGCCACCTGTCCTTCTCAGCTTCGGCCCGTCATGGCTAAGGTTCTCAATTTACTCTCCTATACATATAATTTTACTTGCACACATACAAATTACAATCTTTATCTGTATATCTGTGTTTTATGTTTGACATGACAATTGAAATTGGGCAATAAGGAATGTTTTTTTTTTTTTTTGGATCGGGGGCAATAAGAAATGTTAGTAAAACAAAAAAAAAAAGTTTGTAATTTTATGTGTTTGTTTTTATTCCAGAATTTCTGGATGGAAGTGCAAGGTGATGAAAAATGATAGATTGAATTGGTCATGCTGAAAGTCCTTTCCTTTTAAGTTAACAAGAAACTCAATTTGTGCCTTTCACAAGCATTTATCAATTAGCACGCCTATTTGGTCAATTTCATTTTTTTTTTTTTTTTTTTTTTTTTTTGAGTTTGGATCAAGGCATGAGAAAAGAAAGGAAATGATTGGAGTTTCTCACATAGGTGAGAAAAGAAGAGAAATGATTGTGGTTTTTCACCTTCTTATTTGGATAGACAATGATTAAAAGAGGATACGTGTGTCTTTTAATTTTACTTGCTTTGTATTTAAAGGGTAATTAAGGTATTATAAATATTTTGGAAAGAGTAATTTTGGTTTCTCACCAAATCTCACCGCTTTTGGTGAGTAACAAAACTTAAGTTTGGAGTGATTTATCTTTCTCACCATTACTCACCTCATTAATCATCTAAACAAGTGATGAGAAACCTCATTCTCTTCATTTCTTTTCTTTTCTCACCAATTTTCAATCCAAACGGAGTGTAGGTTCCAGCAGAATTGGATTAAGTTTACAGGCTTGTCGTTTGTTCTTTATGCATCATGTAATCCATATGTTCAATTATCCTGATTGCTTTATTGACAAATGATTTTTTTTGTTTGTGGACTAACTTTAAAAACCCATATGGACCAAAGAGGCAATGGTCTTTGTTAGATAATGGTAAACGATGTTATTGTTTGATATGTAACAGTGATCGCTTCTTACTACTGTTATCCTTTTCTTTTCTTTTCTTTTTTTGTCATGCTATTCATTTTTTCTCTTTTGTTGATGGTAAGAGTTTTGTTGTTGTCTGGAATTATTGTTACAGTTGCAGAACAGGGCGTTGCAGAATTACAATTGCTCTTACTTGCAAAATTCATCATTTTGCATCGGTGATAAGTATGAAAAATGTTTCCAGCTTAGATTTAGAAAGATCAGGGTCTCTTGCATGATCAACGCCAATCAACCAAGAGTTATCAGACTTGTGTCTGAACGAAATTTTCATACTTTTGGAAGCTTTGTTGATGGGTCTACTTGGGCTCTTACCAGTCAGCCCCAACTTAAAGTTGGGCATTCTAATACCATGATGCCTTCGAATATTTTTGGTTATGGATTGAGATCACCTTATTCTGGGGCCTATACTAAGAGGCCTTTTTCTCACATTCCAAAAGCAATAACAAATAAAAATGATAATGTTGGTGTTAAAGATGGAAGGAGTAGTGGGAAAACTTCACCATTCAAGGTTTTCAATAAGCATTGGAAGCGGGCAAAGTCATTGGCTGCTCACAAGAGAAATGTCGAAGGTGGGGCGCAAGTTGCAGCTTCCAATGAGGCACTGGGGATGAATGCTTCTAGATCTACAAAAACACCTCTTAAAGATACCTACGTGGTGAATTCAAGAAAGAAGTTAGTTGGGGATGTCACTGTGGATGCGAGTTTGGGACCGTCTGTTTCAAGTTCACATGTTAACAACAACAACAAAGTCTCCAAACCTAAAGGAAAACAGAATCAGCAGTCAAGAAGCAAGAAAAACAACGAACAATGTTCTGGAGCTAATGATGCTTCTGATGCAGCAGCTGAGCCAGGAGGTTCTAAAAGAGTTTCTCAAGCAAACAAATCCAATACAAGCAAAAAGAACCAGTCTTCACCTGCTTCAGACGTTAGCAAATTTCACTTGTATAATTATCAAGTTTAGTTTTTATTTTGTTGCATTGTGTTAACTAACACTGCAGTTTTTCAGAATAATTCTAACGGGAACACACCCATGGAAGTGGCTGATAGTTCTGTTTCAACAAAGCAGCAGTCTGAAAGGACAACTGGGAAATCTCGTAGAAAGGGACAATCTATAAAAGAAACTAATGTTTTAGTCAAAACCCATGAAGCACCACAAGTTTCATCTGGCAATGAGCTGGCACAGGAAAAAAAAACCCCACGAATGGCAAAGCTAAGCCTCAGGGACAAATGAGAATGCAGCTGTTGTATCCTCCTACTGGGAAATCTGTGGTGGTTGTGGAGTCTGTCACAAAGGCAAAAGTTATTCAGGCCTACCTCGGTAACATGTTTGAAGTTCTACCTAGCTATGGTCATGTAAGAGACTTGGCTGCAAGGTCTGGATCTGTGCGGCCTGATGATGATTTTAGTATGGTATGGGAGGTTCCATCTGCTGCTTGGACTCATCTTAAGAGTATCAAGGTTGCTCTAAGCGGGTATGATGTTTTCTTTCTTTTTAATCGCTGTTGTCAGAAAATTATCTGTGTGGCAACTGAAGTATTTTGAAATGAACATTTGTATGGTTATAATCAACAATTCACCATATGGTTGCTGAATCAGATTCTTTTTAATGTGCTTTGATAATTCAATCTAAGATCTTTTAGCTGTGATAGAACATGGTTTTGTCATTTTTAAGTAGGCTACTTTTTATCTTGTTTAATTGTTTTTGGTGTGCCATTTTCTCACATTCTCTTCCTTGTTCCTCAGAGCAGAAAATCTTATTCTAGCATCAGATCCCGATCGTGAAGGAGAGGCTATTGCTTGGCACATCATTGAGATGTTGCAGCAACAAGATGCTTTATGTGAAGATATTAATGTAGCGAGGGTTGTCTTTAATGAAATAACTGAATCTTCTATCAAAAGTGCCTTGCTGGCCCCACGAGAAATTGATGTAAACTTGGTTCATGCTTATCTTGCTCGGCGGGCTCTTGATTACTTGATTGGATTCAACATTTCACCATTGTTATGGAGAAAATTACCTGGTTGCCAGTCAGCTGGACGAGTCCAATCTGCTGCTTTATCTCTTATATGCGATAGAGAAATGGAAATAGATGAATTTAAGCCACAGGAGTATTGGACAGTTGGAGTTGAGTTTAACAAAATGAACAACTCTTTTTCATCAAATTTGATTCAATTTGATTCCAAAAAGTTAAACCAATTCTCAATTAGTTCTCAGACAGAGGCCAAGGACATTGAAAAGAAGATTAAGTCATCTAATTTCAAAGTGGTTGGATCTAAAAGAAACAAAATTCGGAAAAACCCTCCGACTCCTTATATAACATCAACACTACAGCAAGATGCTGCAAACAAATTACATTTTAATGCAACGTATACGATGAAACTGGCACAGAAACTGTATGAGGGTGTTCAATTGTCAGATGGCAGGGCAGCTGGATTGATAACATACATGAGAACAGATGGATCGCACATTTCTGATGAAGCTTCAAAGGACATTCGCTCCTTGGTTGTTGAAAGATATGGACAGAATTTTGCATCAGAGAGTACTCGTAAATATTTTAAAAAGGTGAAGAATGCTCAAGAGGCCCATGAGGCAATTAGACCCACTGATATCCGGAGATTGCCCTCAATGCTCGTTGGAATACTTGATGAAGATTCTTCGAAGTTGTATGCTCTGATTTGGGCTCGTACAATGGCATGCCAAATGGAACAAGCTACCATTGATCAGATACAAGTTGATATTGGGAATGCTGATCAGTCCATTACTCTTCGATCAACATGCTCGAGAGTTGGATTTCTTGGATACCAGGTAGTCTACAATGATTTGGAAACTAGAGCAATCAGATCTAACGAAAATGAAGGAAATGATCGCAATGAAGCTTTTGAAGTTCTCAGCAATCTGAAATCAAGGGATTCATTGTGTCTTGGTGAAGTGGAACTCAAGCAGCACCATACACAGCCTCCGCCACGCTACTCTGAAGGATCATTGGTTAAAAAGCTGGAGGAGCTTGGCATAGGAAGACCTTCCACATATGCAAGTACACTGAAAGTTTTACAGGATAGAAATTATGTGACTGTAAAAAGTCGAATATTATATCCAGAATTTCGTGGTCGCATGGTCTCAGCATTTTTGTGCCACCATTTCTCTGAGATCACAGATTATAGTTTTACCGCTGATATGGAAACAGAACTTGACAATGTTTCTGCGGGATTGACTGAATGGAAAGGCCTACTCAGAGATTATTGGACAAGGTTCAGAAAATATTGTGATCGCGCTGCTGTCGTCCATATTCATCAGGTGGAGAAGATGTTGGAAAAAACATTTGGGGATTTCTTGTTTTCCTCTCTTCCTGATAAAAGCAGGTCATGCCCAAGTTGTTTGGAAGGCACATTGATTTTCAAAGTTAGTAGGTTTGGTGCTGGTTATTTTATAGGCTGTGATCAACACCCAAAGTGCAAGTGAGTATGATCTTGCATGATTTTAATTTTTTTCCTTCCCCATTTCATATGTATATGTATGTATTTTCACTCATTTATGTTTTATTTTATGCTGGTGCAACTTTTCTGTGCGTATGCATGTGTGATCATGTGTGCCAGTGCATGTTTGTCATATTTAGTTGTTCTCTCTAATTATTTTCCTTCTATTTTATCTTTTGCTCATATAAAGTACGCTACAAATGCATTTTGTTCTTTCTTTTCTTTTCCTGAAGTCCATATTTTGAGTGTTCAGGCACTATCTGGCGATCTGTGGTTCTGGCTTTGTGCTTGGTGAAGGTTTTGAAGGATTGTATCTATTTTTACTTAAATCATTGGTAGCATAGTAGTCCATAAACCAAGAAGTTGTGAAACCTACTCAAATATTTGTTCCAGTAATGCTTTTGTTCCGAAAATGGTGGTTTAGGAGGTATCTTTTATATGGATGTATGGTGACTCTAGATATCAAATATATAAAACAAAGTGTATAAGAGATCTCTATAGGAAACTAAAGAAAGAGTAACAATAACTATCACATGTTTTTTATGTTGCTTGAGTGGTCACTGTATTGGTGTTTTCTTTTTTCTAAGGTTTTACTGTTTATGACTGTGCATGGTTTGGTATAGAAATACGAGGGTTGGAGGAAGGTTAGCTCTCATAAATGACCTTCTAGTGTTTTCTACCTTTTTGTGTTTTCTATTATATTTTGTCACCACCCCTACTTGTTTCAAATATGATTTCATTTTTTGCATCCCAACCTATGTGGCTAAGAGTGGAGAAGTTTAAATGGATCTCCCATGTGGTAGTTGCATGATGAATTTGCATATTGATTAATGTAGTTGACTTGATGTAGTTTGTGGTCCGTAATGCTGTCAGGGCAGAGTGTTTGAGCATTAGGAAGTTCAGGTTGTTAAACCAACTTTATCAGGGTAAGTAGCTGTGAGATGCATTAAAGAGAATAGCATGAAACTTAGAATAGTGCTTCTTACTGTTGATTTTGTGGTACACTTGCTGAAAGAAAGGTCATAGGGTTTGCAAATGCAGGTGGTCAGAATTGTCTTGTTTTTAAAAGTGAGAACAATTTGAGGAACAATGTGCTAGAATTTCTGGCCATTTTTTTTTTTTCACGATATGGTATCGAATAAATGCAAAAAGGTAGGAAAAGTGGTGTAGGGAAAGTGTGATGAACACTCTCTTTCCTACTATTTTACTAGATTGATTTAGGGTGGTGTATGATGGGATCTCTTTCAGAAATAGTCTGAAAGCTTAGTAAAATAGTTTGTGAAAGTGTAAAGGGGTAAATTTCTGCGCTTTTGGTTGGTTTCCTTTCATGGTGATAGCTTGGGTGTTTTGAGTACAAGCATGGTTGGCTTCTTAAATAGGTATTTTAAGGGGTAGAACAATTTTTGATCAGATTCAGTTCTTGGTTTTGAAAGGCTTTAAGGTGCAGAAGTTACAATGAAGACAAAGAAGTTAACAATAGGTTCTTGCAAACATCACAACTGGAGTTAGATTTGAATCACACAATCCTTAGAGAGCATAATAGTTGGATAAAGTCTTTAACATTCACTATTGAATTAGGAAAATTGTATTACTTCATATAGCTTGAGATAACCCCTAATCTAGACAATGACTTCAATGGTAGAAACTAATGACTTCGACTTCTAGAAAAACAACCAACAATTGCATTGTCAAAGTGAGACCAATTTACTACAATGTTTCATGGGTGACCATTATAGTCCATGTAGGACAAAATACCAAAGCTATGAAAATGACCCCAGTCCAAGACCTTGAAAAAAAGGAAAAGAAAAGAACAACAATTTATAATTTTGACGAGCACCACAAGAACACAAAGAAACCAAAATTGAAGGTTTGATTCAAACTGAAACTTGATTTCTAGTGGCTCCAAGTGAGTCATGGCTCAAAACAATGATGATTTTTAACCTTTGTTGCTTTTTCAAATCTTTTTGTTGCTCATCTTTTGCCCTGCATTAGAGCAAGTTAAGGTTGATTAGGGCTTGGTAGGATATCAATTTGGGATGAAAGAGAGGCTGTTCTAAAATTGTGGGAAGGAACTATGAGAATGATGGGAGATTAGTAAATACCGCAGCCTTTCTCTGTTTTTTAGGCTTCTTTTTTTATAGTACAAGGACATAGCTTTTGTTTGTTGATCGTTTTAGCATAAACCAAAATGAGTTTCCAGTAATCTTGTTTCATGTTTAGTCTTTGTATAGTTACGGTCACAACTTTAGGACAATTATGGTTTCATTTTTTTTTTTAATTTAGTTTTTTGATTAGGAAATATTAAAATGATTGACTATATACTTTTAATCTGAAAAAGCTTTTTAATGTTTTTGCATTTTTATAATGGACAAGTTTCTTTAAACTAATGATAAATAAATTAAGTATAAATATGAATTAGTAACTCTTAATTTATTCATATTTGATTTATAATTGATCAATTTTAAGCTTTTCAAGTTTTGATTACGAACAACTTTTATTGATAAATAATCTTTTGTTATTTGATCACTATAAATAGCTTTTATGTTTGGGCTGTTTGCAGGTACATTGCTAAGACATTGTATGGTGATGATGATGATGAAGATGTTACTCCTGAAAATAATGGCACAGTGGAGGAGCCAAAACTTTTAGGTCTTCATCCCGGATTAAATGAGAAGGTTTTCCTTGTTTTGATTTGACATTAATTATGTGAAAAATGAATCTTTATCATCTTCAGAAGCTTATTACTTTTTTTAATGTATGTAATGGAATTCTTTTTATCTTTCAGATTCTCTTGAAGAATGGTCCTTATGGGTTCTATGTTCAGCTTGGTGAGGACAGGAAGGGATACTTGCCTAAAAGAGCTTCTGTTTCCCAAGTACGTATGCCTCATTTGTATTTGTAATGTGACCATTAAATTTTGGAGCTTTGATTCCTGGTCTAGTGCCATTAACTGCATATATGTAAATGCTTAAGTTAAGCATCTATGCATCGTTTTGTTCTCAAGTAAATTACGGATGAATACTTAGCCACTGCTGATCATTAAGTAAGCCTTGTGATGTTAATCTGTGGGTCAGATGCAAAGAGTTGGGTCATGCCGGTTTGGTTTATTTGGTTATTCAAATCAAGCCTGCAAAATTCAAGAATTCCATGCATATGTGGAGTGGATTGATATCAATAAATCTATACATAAATTTATGTGTAATGTTATCATAAAATTTATAAACCTAAGACTGAACATACACATATGCAGAGACTCTAGAATGCTCTTGCATGCTTCTCTCTTTATGCAAGCATTCATGTTCTGACACATGTTTACTTGGAAGAAGAATACACCTGGTGGAATGTGTCTTTTAGTTTGGGCATTTGTGTTGTGAATTGCAATAAAAAAAAAAAATTAATGTTAGATTAACATTAATTTTTCCCATATTTTATTATATTAATAATATGTGCATGGACTTTGTTAACAAAATAAACATTTAAAGGGACAAAGTGCACTTTTCTTTTTCTTTCCTTTATTTTTATTTTATATTTCAAATAAAGCGAAAAAAACGGATTATAAAAGATTAGGGGCACGTATAAAATTTCAAAGGGGCCAACTTGAAGAACTCTTTTACAGGTATAGGTTGAGAGAGTTGATTTGTAATTTTAAGAGAGTTGAGGTGGGTGCTGCCCTCTCTGGGCCAATGCTGGGTCTGCCACGAGTCACATGAAAATCTAGCTTCTTCTGTTGATGATACCCATTTCCGGAGTGTTTTCTTTTCTTTTTGTTGTCAGTATTGTAGATGCAGACTGCAGTAGTCATTGTTGTTTTTCCTATTATTATCTGAATCCAATAGTATGTCATTTTTATTGTGGTTAATGAATGATTTTTGTTTGTTGATATATAGCCTCTGTTCCTCATGTTTCATCAGTATTGAATAATTAAAAGTAGAATACAAAAATATGCATGCTGATGACACTAGTCACATCATCCTCCCAGAATATCCCTACTACTTTTGTAGTTTATTTCAGAAATTCCATTAATCTTTAAAGCAATATTTTTTTCTTATACTTGACCTTGCAGGTTGTTTTTCTCACTACTTCCATCCATGTTCTTTAAGATTAAGACTTCTCGTTTTTATGGAAGGTTCTTCTGTACCTGCATAATCCTCACTGACTGAATAATGACTCATTTGTTATTCTTGAAAATCATCGCTGCTTCTGGCAGCTATCATTTGGTCATCAATCTGTCTCAGTCTCAGACTTGCTTTGGATCATTCGGTCATCAATCTTCTTTTGTACTTCACGTCTTTCTTTTTTTCCTTGTTTGGGTCCAACTCATGAAACATTTTGGTATTAGAATATCTAGCTTTGTGCCAATCTAATTTTGTTGAAGTTGAAAGTCGCCTGTCATTCATTGACATGTTAGCTTCTTCGAATTTTTAATTCAGTTTTTATTGGTATACAATTTTATCATGCGAAACTTGTTTGGTTCCTGTTTTCAGGATTCACTTTTCAGAAAATTGAAATTTTTTGTCTTCCGTATTTTTTTTTTCACTGAATTTTTTTAATTTTTAGATATACCTAACATAAATACACTTAAAAAGTATAATATTTGTGAAATAAATCTTTAGAAACTTCACTAAATACACAAAAAAAAAAAAAAAGAATAATAAAGAAGAAAAAAATGAGAATTTAGTACATTTTTCGTATTCTTGTGTATTTATTGATTTTTTAAAATATTTTAATTTTTAGATATATCTAAATAAGGTGCATCTAAAAAAGTAAAAAAAAATTGCTTCAAATTTTAAAAATATTTACTAAAAACAAAAAACTTAATTTCTAGAAAATTAAATCCATAAAATTGAAACCAAACATTATTATTTATTTATTTATTTTGTCTTTATAAAAAGGATGCAAATAAAAGAATATAACTAATGTATGACTTATTTACAATTATATAACTATAAAATGTCAAAACAAAATTTAGTAGTTTGTTTAATGCCCCTTCTTAAAAACGTTAACTCAGTGAAGCTTCTACTAAGGTTTTTAAATGCCAAAGTTGGTATGTATTAATGTATTTTTCATCGAATTTTTTCTATTTTTATTATAGAGAAAATGATTCTTTCCCCTAAGGGGAGTACTTGGAGGATAACTGCACTTGGCCATGATGCAATAATTTGGTGCCCAAAAATGCTGGCTGTTGGTTAATCTTTGACTAGAAAGCACGGATATGGATACGATACGATACGATATGAAATGATACAATATGGATACCGCGACACAGCAAAACCTAAAAAAGTAAGATACGGGTACGGCTAGGATACGTTTGTAAAAAATAAAAAATAAAAAATAAAAAAATTATTAATAGTGAGTTATACATAAGCTCAAGAATGTTGAGAAACTACAGTAACTTTATGATGCAAAATATTAATCTTTAAGAACTAGGTATTAATTTAATGCAGTAGCTACTTTAGTTTGTAAATTTTTAATAGGTCTTGCAAATATTTCATTTCATTTCATTATCAAGTCTAATATGTTGATATTATAATATCAAAACAATCCACAACTTGACCCTATGCTTTTTCCTTTTGCACTAGTCAAAAATATTCTATGCAAGTTTATTTGCTTATTTATTTATTGATATTTAATTTTACTATTGTTATATTATCTTATTAATCTTTACTTCTATGTAGTTATAGGGGACATGCATGATACAATGAAGATATGTCAATTTGATGAATTCTATTACTTTAGCTTACTATGTTATTTTTATAAAAAAACTAAGCAAAGTATTGTAAAAATATTCTATTTATTCTTGTAATTATATTATATTATGATGTTATGCAAGAAATGATACAATTCTAATTTTGTAAAAGGAGTAATATGTGACTTGGAGCATTTGATACTTCAAAATTAATTAAGAAGTATTTGATAATATGTGACTTGGAGCATCCAATACTTTAAAACTAAGTATCCAATACTTCAAAATTAATGAAAAATTAATTAAGAAGAATTCGATACTTTTAATAAGTATCTGATACGTATCCGTAAGTATCCAAGGAATCGGTATCCAATACGGATCTGATACGGACATGTCTTCCTATTTGAAGTATCCATGCTTCATAGATCTTAGAAGTATGGATTATGTGGATGCTCTCTTAGGTCTCTTGGTACATCAAGGCACCTACCAATGGAGAATCGGAGATTGACCTTGGTCCGTGCTTTCATATTATATTATTGTTTCAATATGGCAGTTCATGCATCTGTACACATGGCCTGTTCCTTTCACCCCTCAAAAAATTCAATGATAAAAATGGCATGCCTGTTATTTAATTCATACATAGTTGACTACATTTAATTCATACATGTCTGTTTTTTGATAAATAGCATTTTTTTCTTTTTTTTTTTTTTTTTTTTTTTTTTTCTTCTTTCAGATAAAAGATGTAAACTCCATTACCCTGGAAGATGCTATTGATTTGCTACGTTATCCTGTGACATTGGTATGCCTCCATCTAAATAGAGTTCCCTTTTTTATTTTTTTTATTTTATAGTTTTTGTTACCGTCAAACTCATTTTTCTTGCATCTATGTTAGGGAAACCATCCTGACGATGGCCAGCCAGTTGTGTTGAAGCTTGCAAAGTTTGGATTTTCCATTAGACATCGGCGCACAATTGCACCTGTACCCAAGGTATATCTTTCTTTGTTAAGCATGCCTTTATTAAACAGTTATGATCTTTTTAAGACTTTTTCTTCACTAAATTCAGCTTAAACCTCATATCATAGTAGTCATTTTAACATAAGAAGAAAATTTGGCCCACCATATTAGCCTCCTATAGCAAAACTTTATGAATGGGTTCTTGAAACTGGACTGCTGGTGGAGGCAGCTTAGTTGCACGAAACGGGAATGGGAGTGGGAGCGAGGCCAAGTAAAAGAATTTTAGTTTGGGAGCATTTATATATTATTTTTATTGAAATATTTTTAATTTATCTATATAAGCATAGTCTTAAAAATTTGTAATTAACATATATAAAGCATATAAATGAGTTTTAAATTTTTATTTTTATGTAATATTTAATTAATTAAATACAACATACAAAATATTTTTAAAAATGAATAGCAAATAAAAATTCATTCTAAATATAAAAACAAAATAATCATCTAAAAAATATAAGAAAAATAAATTAATAAATTCAAACATTATAATAATATTTTAATTTCATTCTCATTAATGCTATCATTAAAACACATAGTCCAATAAAAATAATGGAGTGATATTCTTGAACCTGTAAACACAGAGACTAATAAAAGTAGTGGAGTCATATTTTTTAAAACACTTAAAGTCATTACCTTTGAATAAAATTTATTATATTTTTTTTAATAAAATAATATTTATGTTTGTTTTAAAGAGAGAGAATGAGAGCAACAGATGAAGTAGAGAGAGATCAATACAGAGAGAAGATCGAGAGCAGACAGAGATCGAGAGTGCTTCTTTCTTGCATCAGATTTATGCTTCCCTCTCCTCAAATTTGAGATTCTACTCCAATCCTACCTCAGAAGTGCAATTCATCCTCAGATTCATGAGCATCTAAGATGATTCCTGCTACTAAGGGAGCCAGCTCAGTTCAATGCTGGGGTGTATATAGTTCGATTCTCAGCCATACACATTTGAGCATTTTTTATCAGTGTGTGAAATAGGTGTAGAAGATGCATAGGCTAGAAGTAGAAAATCTACCCTTAAATATGGCATCATTGGGGGGAGGGGTGAATTCTTTTAGATGAATAGGAACACCTAATAAAAATGGAAAATGAACCAATGGAGAACTATGTTAATACATATGTAGAAGTGTTATTAATGGAGTGAAATATAGGTGGTCAGAGTTATTTTGAGGTCCCAAAATAAGGAGATACTGACATTGACATTGAATACTGAAAAAGTTGTGCAGACAACAATGAAAAGAATTACTAAAGCGTTGCATGAAAGTTTGTAAAACATAACTAATAAGTAATGATTTGGTAAAACAAAAGAACGAATTTCCAGCATGAAATGCTCATCAGGTAACAACAGGCTTGAGTTGTCTATATATGCTTAATATTGATTAAATTACGCTTGTACCATGCATATATGATATACTTTTAACTAACAAGTACCAACTGATTCCTTCTTGTGTCTTCCCCTTGTGAGGTGGGATGATTGAATCTCAAGTGCCTTGCCATAGATATATTCTGTACTTGATTTCAAAGACTATACTTAAGGCAAAAGGGACAAATGTAATGCCTCTCCAAAACAAGGAGGGAAATAAAAAAAATAAGAAAAGAAAGAAAGGAAGAAACATAAAACTTTTCTGAATTATTGAACTGTTGGAAATGCTTCAGTGACAAAACTATAGCTCTGCTAGTCTAGTTGGCCGGAACACCTACGTCTCATTAGGAGGTTAAGATTTCAAGTCTTGTCACAGGCAACACTCCCCTTAGGATAAGGCCTTTAATGTACCCCCAAAAAAGAAGATAAGACTATTAATTTAAATAATAAATATATGAATAAACATTTAGGAGTGCAGTCATACGGATTTAGCAGACGGGCTGATATATGGACAAACAGCTGCATACGATATGATACCTTGAATTTAGTGGGTGTATAATCTAATAGACCTTTCGGAGTATAGTCATAGAGATTGAGTGTTGTTGTTTGGAATGGATATGTGATTCATTTAGCAATGTCCTAGCATGTAAATCATGACTGGCAAACAATTGTTGCCCCTTGAACCCAACTGGTGAATCCCTCTTGTAAATCTTCCTGTCATAAATATTTCAAAATTCGGATTAAGTGGATGGAAAATTGGATCAAGAAATTGGAGGAAAAAAATGGAAAGGTGGATCTCTTACAAATTCAAGTGCAGATTTGTGGTATTACGATCTTTAAAATGTATCTCAAGAAAGTCTGGTGAGGAGATTCACCCTGTTGATCAGATTATTATTTCTTGATTAACTTTTTTATTTGTTTTCCTATGCTGGTTCTTCTACTACCAACATGCACATTTTTCCTGCTTCCAAATGACTGCTGTTTGAACCTTCAGTCTATATTTTTCTAATTGAGAATTTGTTTCACATCAAAAAGAAGAGAAAAAATAATGCATGCATGACATTCACCGTATCTAGTTACCCATGTAAGTTTGCATGAGATTGTGAGTCAAGTTTTGGGATCCCAACTCCATTGCCTATTAGTAAAAGGGCAAACAGAAACGAAACACACACACAAACAAAAAAAGCAGCAAAACAAATATATATAATCTAAAAAACTGCCAATAAAGAAAAAACAAGAAGCAAAACAAAACTAGTCTTCTTGTTTGTGAATAGATTGTATGTAATTAATTATATATTTGTTTTTCTCTTTATTTATTTATTTATTTTTATAGATTTCTTGTTTGTTAACTCTTATTTTGCTTGCATGGTTTTTGCCTATTTAAACCTTTTCTACAGAACTTGAAGCCAAATGATATTAGTTTTGAGAAAGCATTAGAGCTTTTGTTGAGTAAAGATGTAAAACGTTGTGGCCGACCCAAGAGCAAACCAAAGCTTCAAGAGGCCATTGAGGCGATATAGGAATGACAAATTCTATGGCCAAGCTTGAGTACAGAAAATTTAAATGTCTATGAAGTTGGTATGCATATATAGACATCCATTTGCTGAATCATCTCCAATTCTTCCATTTGGTGAAGTTTGACCTGAGCCCATTGCAGGTTGTATCTAACTCAACTCACACATATGTGATGGCTGGAAGTGTAGAGTAATGGATGGTAATAGTAACCAATTTTGTTGTAATTCATGATTAAGCTTATAAATTATAAATATTGTGGCCAACTTTGATTTTCCTTGTGATGTTTCATTCTAAAAGCAATCGAGTATGTAGAGTGTCACACGGGTTCCTTTCTTAATTTTTTTTTTTTATATTTATAAAAAAGGTGTCACAGTTATGCTACATTTGTTTTGACGAAAAATATTTTTAGTGAAACATGTTTTCCAGTGTTTGCTTGCAACATTGAAACTAATGTGTTCGAGGTGGTGCTGGTTGTTGTGCTGGTGGTAAAGGTGGCGGCAAGGTGGTGGTCTTGTTAAGTGTTTTGTTGGTAAATGTTTTTCATCTTTTAAAAGTTGGAAATGTTTCATTTGAAATGAGTTTGATTTTTGTTGAACATGAAAATTGAGTTTCTTTTTTCATTTATTTTTTTGGGTTAAGCTTTTAGTTTTACCAAATATTAGAAAATATAGAAAAAAAAATTTAAAAAATATTTTTTTGCCTGAACAAACGGATATTAAGATAAATAATTTTGGACAATTTGTACTTTACTACCCGCATATCAGATTACTTGGATTAGTTATGGTAAACAATAATTCTAGTTATCATAAGAAGTAAATCAAAATTTTAGCCAGTGAAGTTGTGGGTCATATATATTTTCACAGCAGTTATTGGTATCACTAATTTTGCATCATTAAACCAAAACTAATGAGTTGGAAAATCAAAAAAAAAAAAAAAAAAAATACACATACACACACAAGAGCAAAGAGAAATGCGCGAGACCCCCAGTGAGGTGGCGGAGGCTGATTGGGTGAAAAAAAAACAATTTTTCTTTTTTTTTTTTTTTTTTTGATTTTCGCGCCACACGTGGGGCACTTTGACCTGATCGGGGTCCATAGCACTGTTGCAAGAGCAAAACATCTCATCATGTGAGACTCATACCAACATTAAAGCTATTAGTGTTCCTCTTTTAGTGGTTTCAACCATTTTTCATATTTTAATTATGTGCAATATTTTATATGATTTTATTTAGATATGTAACACAATCAATATATTGTAAATATTTCATTAATTCATTACAATCACTCAGACTCAACAATAGGCATATTCACTAACAGTATCTAATATATATAGTGAATATAGTATCAACAATGATACATCTCTCTAAAACTAGAGCTCTAATTGAGCTCTAGTGAGATGGAAAGTCAAAAAAATAAAAATAAAAATACATTAAGAAACAAGGTCAAAATATCACATCAGATAGACCTCACATGCATATTAGAGCTATTAGACCTCACAAATTAAAGTTCCAAAACATTTATAATATCATATATATATATATACACACACATCCCCTTCCTTTCCTCCAACCCCTTCCCCAGAACCACAATAGGCATCTGAGGTGCCATACCAACCATATTGGTTGCAGTAGCTCAAAAAAAAAAAGAAAAAAAAAAGCCATATTGGTTGCAGCCAAGCCCTCATGGGCAAAGTGCACACCCAGCTTGCCAACCACATTGCTCTGTGGTAAATTAGCTTTGGCAACGAACCACAATAACCACAATAGGCATCTGAGGTGCCACACAAACCATATTGGGGTGCCACACAAACCATATTGGTTGCAGCAAAGCCCTCCTAGGCAAAGTGCACCCCCAGGTTGCCAACCACATTGCTCGGTGGTAAATTAGCTTTGGCAACGAATCACAATAGCTTTGGCAACGAATCACAAAAGGGATCTGTGGTGCGACACTAATCATATTGGTTGTAATCAAGGATGGACTTAGAGTGGGGTAAGAGGGGTTGATCGCCCCCTTATGATTTCAAAATTCTCCGTTATTATAGTAGTATTAATTATAATTATCTTCAAATTATAGAGGTTCGCCCCCTCTAAATATTTTTTTTACAGATTTTAAGTGGTCATTCTCTTTTGATTTTTTTAAAGTTTAAGCTGTCACTTTTCTATACCTATAAAATTAAAATAAAAAAAAAATTTAGACAAAATTTAATAAAATTGATGATTTATAATATTTTTTAATAACTACCATTGATAACATGCCCTATTTTGTATATATATATATATAAAACCCTTATTTGTATATGTTTTCATCTTATTTTCACTTTTTATATGTCGGTAGAAAATTGATATTGCAGTCCATACTTCTATTTTAAATTTTTATTAGTATGTATATTTTCGCCCCCCCCTCCCCTATATGAAAATTCTGAATCCGTCCCTAATTGCAGCAAAGCCCTCTTGGGTAGAGTGCACCCCCAGCTTGCAAACCGCATTGCTCTGCTAAGCCTTTTATAAGATGGCTTTGAAAAAATGAAATGGAGAGGTGTTTGGGGATGTCTCAAGCAAACTAAAAGCAGTTGAAGATGAAGTGAATAATCTTGATCTCAAAGTTGAAGTAAGAGACTTGGTAGAGGCAGAAAAAGTAAAAAGAAGAGAAGTGATTAGTGAAGCTTGGAGGTTGAGCAGAATGTCAGAATGGATGTGGCTCTAGAAAGCTAGATTGGACTGGTCTTTGAAAGGTGATAAATACAAGATACTTCCATGTCATGGCAATCAATAGACAAAGTAGGAATGGTATTAATACCATCACTATTAGGGAAGAGGTTTATGAGGATCCATTGATAGTAAAACATGAAGTCTACTTCTATTTCAACAGGCATTTCATTGAGGACTGGAGAAGCAGGCCTACTTTGGAAGGTAACTTTAAGTCTATCAGAAATAGCAATGCATGTGTTTTGCTTGAGGCAGAGTTTTCAAAAGCACAAGTTTGGAATGCTATTAAAAGTTGTGAAGGTAACAAGGCCCCAGGTCCAGATAGGTTTAACTTGGTGTGTTTTTAGAAGCACTGGAAAGTAATGAAAGTTGAATTCATTCAGTTTATGAAGGAATTTCACACACATGGCAGATTGGACAGTGGAATTAATAGCTCTTTTATAACCTTGATCTCAAAGAAAAAGAACCTTATTGGCTTGGCAGATTATAGACCCATTAGTCTGGTGCGATAAGTGTGTAAGATTTTCCTAAGGTACTCTCTAACAGATTAAAACGTGTTATGCCTGAAATTATCAATGAAGCTCGATCTGCTTTCTTGAGTGGTAGAAATATCCTAGATGGTGTGTTGATTGCAAATGAAATAGTGAAGGGGTGGAAAAAATTAAAAAAGAGGGGTGTGATACTTAAGCTTGACTTTGAGAAAGCCTTCAATTCTATTAACTAGGAGTTTCTTTTCTCTATGTTATCTAGTTTTGGTTTTGGTGAGAAGTGGATTTTATGGATCAAGGAGTGTGTGTCCACAACTAGATTATCTGTTCTGGTGAATGGTTCACCAACAGATGAGTTTCATCCTAAAAAAATGTAACAACCATTTCCTTAATTAATTGTTAATTCTGTAGTTTGCCTTGATTATGTGTTTATGTATTGATTATGTGCCATGTGTTATTTATATGGTGATAATGTGAACAGATATATTAAGAATATGAATTGAACCTATTTGTATAAGTAAACCATAACATTAAAAAATTAAATAACTGAATAGGAAATTAGAGCCTAATTCCTATTAGTGTGATTTAGCTTAGTTTCCAGTACATGAGATTTAGGATGATTAATTATGAATATCATGTGATGTAAATTAAGTTGAGAAGTATTAGTAGTCTAAATCTAATGTAGGTATAATATTAAACTAGAGACATAAGTAAGAGAAGAGGTGTATAGGTTGAGTCAAACACTAGAGAGAGAGAGAGAGAGAGAGAGAGAGAGTTCTAGAGAACTTAGGAAGAGGGAGAAGAAGAACAAAGGAGATCTTCATAACTTAACCATCTAAGGTAGGATTTCTCTCCTAATTTCTTAGATTTGAGATATCTACATTCCTATCCTTTTGTATTTAAGCTTAATTAAGAAAGAAATCATGCAAAATTGTGAGTTTGAGGATGTAAATTCATGTTGGTGAGAATTAGCTCTAAATATCAACATGCATGGCATAATTTCATGAAATTCTTGTTCATACTCAAGACTTCTTGTATGATTCTTCAACATTGGGGGAAACCCCATGGATTTTGAGATTTGAACTCATATATGCATATTTTGAAGGTTTTGCAATTTAGTTCAAGATTTTGCTCTTTAATAAGGGATTTGAGTTTTGATTTGAAGCCATGGCCTTTGTTTGAAGTTAGAAATGTTTCATGCAACATGTTTTTCAAGAGTTTTGTGCCTTGATTTGCATAAAATTGAAAATGATTGTGCAAAAGGGAAAGTTTTAACTTGAAGCAGATTTTCGGACAGAGTTTGGCCTAGAACCGCATGTGCGGCAGTGTCATGACCCGAACTCGCCCCCAAGGGTTAAGGACATAACCGGCCAGTAATCATAAGATTACCTACGACCTCAAACCAAACCAAACGTATTTTAACAAAGTTAATGGGGGCCAAACGGAAGCAATTAAAACTTTGTCCATAGAGCTGTGCTTACATGGCACATCATAACAAACCATACAAAAGACATATTAATAACTCACAACGAGATATGTACAACATAAGGTTCTGTACAAACAGGATCATCCAAAAGCTAAGTCAACCCATGAAACTATACACAGACATATGCAAAGTCCTCGCCAACATGACAAAAATAACATAGCACAGTAGAAAGGCGAAGACGAGTCTCGTGCGTGAGACACTAGGGCTGACTCTCCAAAACTCGGTTGTTCCATACAGACTTCACTGGAGCTAGGTCTGGACCTCTCTTGGCTCACCTACAAACACATGAATGAGCGTGAGCAATAACCCAGTGAATAATATCAAATAAGAAGATACAAATGATATGTAGAACAACATACTCTGAACGGCCTTGGGCCCAATTCACATTTTCGTTTATCATTTATATACACAATTTAAGTTAAGTGACTGTAGTTTCAAACATACTGGTCTTTAGCCCATTTATCTTTCATTCCTGTCAAAATGGCCTCCGGTCCCCTTATTTATGTTAAAATGGCCTCTGGCCCATCCATTCATGTTAAAACGGCCTTTGGCCCATCCATTCATGTCAAAATGGCCTCTGGTCCATCCATTCATGTCAAAACGGCCTTCGGCCCATTCATTCATGTCAAAACGGCCTGCGGCCTATTCATTCATGTCAAAACGGCCTTCGGCCCATTCATTCATGTCAAAACGGCCTGCGGCCTATTCATTCATGTCAAAACGGCCTTCGGCCCATTCATTTGGTATTGCAAATATTGTCCACCAATCGAATCAATGAACTTATTAAACTTACATAGAAGTAAGCAATTGGACAACAACATATTTCAGATATCTTTGTTAAGATATTACTCACAGTGATCGGCTGGTTGGTTTGCCCTGGAGCTTGACCCTACACAGTCCATGAACACAAAAGGGTCACCAACAATTCAATCCGTCTTAAATTCACATTTTCCTCTTTAGGCTTTATTCTTATATCTTTAACTCAATTACAATGCTCAATGCATGCCTAAGAGTACTTAGAAGTGAAGGAGAATGGAAAACGAAACACAAAACGCATAAACAAAATTTCAGAAACAGGGTCCTCGCTCGAGCGTGGACTTCCCCGCTCGAGCGGCCCCTTGAGGCCTGCAAAAGTACTGGATATGTCGAATTTACACTCGATCGTGCACTCGGGCGCTCGAGTGGAAGGCCTCTCTACATGGCTCCCTGCTCGAGCGTGACTTCCCCGCTCAAGCGGACGCCATGTCTGCAAAAAGTACTGGATGTATCATTTTTACGCTCAAGCGTGAACTTGGACGCTTGAGCGGAAGTTCATCCTACATAGGTCGCCACTCGAGCAGACACCATGTCTACAAGAAAAATACTGGGAGCTCGAAATCCCCGCTCGAGCGGACATCAAAATTCTGGGTTTTCTAGCTAAGTTCTTGAGCTCAAATTCAACATTCCAACCAACATTTCTTGCATGCCATGGCTCAAAATTCACATATATTTGTACTAACATGGTATAAACACCAAAACACATCATCATGGAGCTCAATTTTATAAATCAAACACATGCATGTCCCAATTAACACCAGATTCATTTCCAACATGCAAATTCATGCATTCAAGGCTCCTATTCTTATAATTTGTACATGCATGTGATGTATTACCCTTATTCTCAACCTAGATGATGCAAATGGTGTTCATTCTCATGAAACTCAACAAAACATGCTTGCATGTATGATTTAACACTGATAATTCCATATTCAACTTAATACATGCTTAATTATGCAAAATCATGGTGATCCTATACATGCATGTGCATTTTAACTTCAAATTCATCAATTAGAGCACAGCTCTTGTTCTTGATCACCAATTAATCTTTAATTCACAAAATCACAAGTTCAAACTCATGAATTCACTTACCTAGAGGCTCAATTCTTTCAATCTATAGCAAATTCTTGAGTAATCTTCCAAAATCTTCAAGCCTCAAGACCAAAACCTCAATCTCCTACACTCTCTCTCTCTTTAAGCCGACCCTCTCTTCTCTTCTTAGAGTTAGATCAGCCAAAATAAACTAAAAGAGTGAATTTGAGGGTGTAATGCCTCAATACAATAAATCCCACTAAGTCCAATATAGTAATAATAAATAATAGGGTACTAATTCCTCAATTTGATCAATTTAATCTGATCCAAATCAATTTCCAATTAAATTTCACCGTAGGCTCTAAAAAATTATGCCAATCACAATGACGCAATCAATTTCGGGTTCTGTGGCCGATAAGGCCTCCAATTTAATTTCCAAAGCAGATAATCAAACAGATATTCCTACGGTGAACAGATAGAAATTAAAAACCACATATTTTCATATAATGGCACACAAAATCATATTAAACACATAATCATACTCAAATTAAGGACCAATTAACATATTATGGAACAGGGATATCACAGGCAGGGAGCCCCGCATGTGCAGAAAACAGAGCATGGAAAGCCGAACATACTACTTTAATTACACGTGCGATGACAGTTCTGCATGTATAGCCATTGCACCCACACATGCGGTTTTCAGGGCAGGCTCGGTTTTGTTTTCTTTCTATTTCTCGGAATTTTGGGCCTCCATTTGCATGGGTTTCACATGTTTTTCACATTCATACGCATATCATGAGCATGGAATAAATTAGAGAACGAATCGAACTAACCGAATGAACAAGTAGCGAATGAACCAAATAGGTTTAAGAACTGACTGAATGAATTGCATGTGTATTAAGATGTTGTGCTTGACTATGTTTGTGTAGGTCAAACGCCACAGTCTAATCACGTTATTCAGGGAGCCAACTGTGAGTAACAACATTGTAAAATTATGTTCAAATTAAAATTATTTTCTAATTGATAAACTGCTTTGTCTCTGAAATGATATTATTTATTGAATGAATGATTGTCCTACTTTGTGAATTGTATTTGTGGCATCCATAGCATCTGTTACTGTTCCTACTACTGCTACTGATACAAATATCTCTATCAGTTCCAATTCTTGGAACTTCAGTTTATTGTAATGATGGCCATCATATATGACTGTTCTGTCTTCTAAGACCTACTGTACTGTTCTACTAATGGATATACCACGTATAACTGCTTTGATTACAATATGGTACTGAAATGAGAAATTGAACCACTGGACATCATTCATAACTCCTTTACACCGTTGTAATTCACTGGGCTCTAGCTCATTGTTTTATATATGTATGTAGGTGATCCAGCATAGGACCTGACTAAGCGTTGTCAACTTGAACCTTGTTTTGTCAAGCCAACTCTTATGTCTCATTGCGAGGTTCTGAACGGTGAGGCTTCAAGGCTTTTTGGGTGGTTCGGGACTCACCCTTTTCGTAATTGAGATCAAGTGTTGTGGAGTCTTGTCTTAAGTCCTTTTGTTTTGACTGATTTTTGTTAGTGGGGTTAAATCCGTAAGTTTTGTTTATGTTTTGTACTTGAACTTGACATGGACTTGGGTGCATATGTCTATATATATCTAAAGGTATCATTTAAGTTTTCACAGTTCATTGGACGTTATATTTCAATATTTATTGGCTTCCGTCAGCCCTTATTAATGTATTATTATTAAGTAGGCCTTTGGTAATCTCGGATTACTGGCCGGTCACTTCTCTAATCCCTTGGGGCAGGGTGTAGACGTGCTCAAACGTCTCGGGCTCCGCGCGCGAATATGGCGCGAAATCTGTTTTGTTTATTGGGCTACTACAGTTCGGACTCAATGTCACGGTCCTGAATCTAATCTTGCAAAGTGCAATGTAAGACCGATAAATCACCAAAGAGTCCAAATCTGGCAAATCATTTTTGAAAAACTAATTTTAATAAATAAGTGTCAAACATGGACTGCTTTGCCAGATACAGAGTCGCCACCTAAATATTTTGTTTTGGGGGGAATTTAGGAAACCCTGACTCGTGCCTAAGGCCACGTGTCCATCATCACCAAAGTTGCCTCGGCTCGGGAATTTGGGTACGAGAGGGGAAGGTCATGCAATGAGCACCCTCGTTCGCCCGATCAAAGATCGGCTTGTACTAAGCATGATATATTGTTTTTGAAAACACATGTGCTCTTATTCTGGTTAATTAGCTAATCTTACTACATGATGCGCACAGCAAACAAGTATAGACTAGATTTCCTAATTTGGAACAAAACATTGCATATCCGTTTGTTTGAAAATGGTTTGAAGTTTGCTACTCGCAAGTAGGCTAAATCGAAGATTTCAATGAATTGTTCCAATTCGAGTAATCCAACCTTCACCCACAGGCATCTAGGCAGTTAAACACTTAAGCAGTTAGCTTCATGGCAAGCATGCTATACATGGCAATCAATAACACACATGCAGTATGCTAAAGTGTAAACACTCACAGTGTACTCCGAGCCAAACAAAGAACTAGTTAGAAATCATGCATGATCCTAGTTCATGTTAAGATAACTAATGCAACACATGCGAAAATACATCTAAAATATGCTCAGTTATTCTAAGATGGCATATGAAATGCACCTTGAGAACATGCTATTTGAACATGTATTCAAGTAATGTATTGAAAGTACAATGCGGTTAGTATGATGCGTAGAGCCTGGTGCATGCAATACAGATGAATGGATGCACGCATACGAAGCATAAGGTATGTTAAACAAAATATGCCCTAAAACTAACCATCGTAAGCGGTTAAGTAAAAGGGAGAAAGACGTGGGGTTGGAAGACTGTAGCTCGGCTTTCCGCGCTCCCTTTCGGAAGAATGAAATAGCTCCTACAGTTCGGACTCCACTTGTGTTGGTTCTGAATCTAATTTCACAAGTGCAATGTAAAATAGTGGAAACACGAAAAGAGTCCAAATCTGACAATTGCTTTTGAAAAATCGATGTTTTAAATCAAATGCCAAAAATAGACTGCTTTGCCAGATATCAGAGTCGCCACCTAAATATTTATTTTGGGAAATTTAGGAAACCCGTGACTCGTGCCAAAGGCCATCAGTCCTTCATCACCAAAGTGACTTGGTTCCGGAACTTAGGTATGCGAGGGGAAGGTCAATAATGAGCACCCCACTCACCCGATCAAAAATCGGCCTCTACTAATTATGATGTGATTCTTTTGTACAGTATATGTTCTTATTTTATTTTTAACATACAAGTATAGACTAATTTCACTAGAAGTTGGAACGTTTGATTTCATGTTTGTTTTGAAAAAGTGTTTTGAATATGTATCACTTGAAAAAGTGATCTCATATATATACATTTAATCAAAGTATCCCAATTTCAGTGAATAGCTTTCATCCACAGGCATTCAAGTAGTTTAACAATTAAGCATTTAGCCTTATGGTAGTATGTTTGATCGACCATCAATCACACTTATGCAATATGCTAAAGCATAAAACTTACCTCGTACTCTAAGCCAAAAAAGGAACTAGTAGAAAAATGCGATCCAACTATGTAATATGGCTAATGCAACATACACAATATACAATTAATACTAATTGATGCGCTAAATGAATGGTCAATCGAGTCAATAATTCATGTGATAGCTACGTATTCAAGTAAAGAGTTTGAATTTGACATTTGAATAATATGATGATTTGAACTTTATGCATGCAATACAAATGGATGCAAAAAGCGAAGTAAATTAATTAAAACATGATGTCCTAACCATTACAATAATTAATAAAAAAAAAAGAAATAGACATGGGGTTAGAAGAACACATACATACATATTTATTTAAATCCTTGCGAAAGAGAATCCGAATAAATATAAATAAATAATATATATAAATGATGAATAAAATATAATGACAATTAATAATAAAATTGTAACATTTATTACAACAAATAATATGTAATGACTTTGTGATTTTGAGATATGATTGTTCATTTTTGCTTTTTTTTTCATTGTTCTATTTCACCTTATCATTGCTTTTCGATAAAAGTTTATATAATTAAACAAGACCAAGCAAACCTTAAAATAAGCCCCGAAATAATTTTTTTTTGCCTTATTTTCTTTGTTTGCATTTTTTTTTTTTAAAAATTTTGATTTGAAAGGTAAAGCAAATATATTTTTCTCTATATATTTTTCTATGTTTGAACTCTTCTCTAGTCTCTAAACCATCCCCAAAGAGAAGAAGCTTCAAGTTTTCCCCAAACCATCTATGGTTGCAAGGTTGATTTTGGGACACGATAGGACAAAGATCAATAAATGTAATGCATAATGACCACCCCTCTCTCCTATCATGAAGCAAATTCAAGAAGGGAAGTAGAGACGCTTCAAGATTCATCAAAACATTATGGACTAATGTAAGACACAATAAACTCGGTATAACGTCCGACCGAATTCAATCAATCATATTGGTTCTTTATGTTGGTTGATTCATTTTAAGCTCAATTTTATTACCCTCTTTTATATTACCTTTCATTTTCTTTAATCCATTAAATCCATGGTGATATTTACATCCACTAAGTTCGAAATGCAATAAAGGAAAATAAGTGTCGACTTAACTCGAGGAAATAAACCTTATTTTATTCGGGGAAATTACAAAGCAAGAGTCAAACTCATTTACAAATGATAAGGGATTTCAAGTCAAACTCAAGATGCGCAACAAGGATTAACCAAACTTAAAAGAGTGATAATGACTTAGAAAAATCCACCGTGAGTGATAATGACTTGAAATCCAAACTTGATAATAAGTGATAATGACACTTTCTTTGGTGATTTCCAAGGGTCAATTAATCCATTAAAAGTAATCACACTGATGATAAATTCTTTCGGGAAAATTACAAAAGAAGAGTCAAACTCATTTACAAGCGATAAGGGGTTTCAAGTCAAACTCACGATGCGCAACAAGGACTAGTCAAACTCAAAAGAGTAATGATGACTTAGAAAACCCACGATGAAGTGATAATGTCATGACCGAACCCACCCTATGGGTTAAGGACATAACCGGCCAACAATCCTGGGATTACCTACGGCCTAAAACCAAAACAGATGTAACTCAACAGAGTGAAGGGGCTAAACAGAAGCAAAAATTTTAAACTTTGTCCATAGAGCCGTGCTTACATGCACTTCAAAACAAACCATGCATATACACGTTAATAACCCATATCCAAAATACAGTACCATAAAATTCTTTACAAATAGGATCATCCGAACTAAGTCAACCCATAACAGAACTATATATAGAAATACACAAGTCCTTGCCAACAAGACAAAATATAAATACATAACAAAATGGCAAAGATGGATCTCGTGCGTGAGACACAAGGCTGACTCTCCAAAACTCATATTGTTCCTGGCTAACTTCCTTTGAACTTTGGGTTTGAACTTCTCTTGGCTCACCTGCAAACACATGAATGAGTGTGAGCGATAGCCCAGTGAATAATATCAAATACAAAAACTATATAACAATGTAGAACAACATGCTCCAAACGGCCTTGAGCCCAATTCATATTTCTATTTAACAGATATATATGACTATACGAAATTCGAATCAAGTGAGCGTAGTTTCAACATTCTGGCCTTTGGCCTATTCAGGTTCCCATTTATGTCAAACGGCCTTCGGCCCATTCATTTATTGTCAAAACGGCCTTCGGCCCGTACATTTATGTCAAAACGGCCTTCGGTCCACATATTCGTGTCAAAACGGCCTTCGCTCCACTTATTTGTGTCAAAACGGCCTTCGGCCCACTCATTCATGTCAAAACGACCTTCGGTCCATTCATATATGTCAAAACGACCTTCGGTCCATTCAATTCTATCAAAACGACCTTTGGTCCATTAATGTTTATCAAAACGACCTTTGGTCCATTTATGTTTATCAGAACGATCTTTGGCCCATTTATGTTCATCAGAACGACCTTTGGTCCATTTATGTTTATCAGAATGACTTTCGGTCCATTTATGTTTATCAAAACGACCTTTGGTCCATTTATGTTTATCAAAACGACCTTTGGTCCATTTATGTTTATCAGAATGACCTTCGGTCCATTTATGTTTATCAAAACGACCTTTGGTCCATTTTTATATTTATCAAAACGACCTTTGGTTCATTTATATTTATCAAAACGACCTTTGGTCCATTTATGTTTATCAGAACGACCTTTGGTCCATTTATGTATTCATGTCAGACTTTTGTCCAGAATCCCAATTAGTAACTCATACAGCTTATAAGGGAGTAAACCATTGGAAATTCACAAGCATTCAAACATCGATATTACTCACCGTGATCAGCTTGTGGATTTGCCCTAGAGCTTGACCCTACACATTTCATTAACACAAAAGGGTCACTAACAGTTCAATCCGTTCTTTAATTCATATACTCCTCATTAGGCTTCTTATCTCATTAACTCATTTACAATGCTTAACATATGTCTAAGAGTGCTTACAAGCGAAAGAGAACGGAAAAACAGAACATAGAATGCATTTTCAGAATTTTAGAAAACAGGGTCCTTTCGGCGGATCCTTAAAACTGCAAAAAATCTTGGTTGCATGAAAATACGCCGAAAGGCGTTAAACATAGAGCTCGGCGGAAGGCTCGCTACAAAGCTCCCCGCTCGGCGTGAAATACCCCGGCGGACACCAAGTCTGCAAAAAATCTTGAGTACGTATTTCCGCCGGCTGCACTTCCTTCGGCGGACATCAAAATCTGGGTTTCCTAGATTGAGTTCTTGAGCTCGAAATCGACCTTCAACCAATTTTTCTTGCATACAATGGCTCTAATCTCACATATATTTGTACTAACATGGTACTAACACTAGAATACATCAACGTGGAGCTTAATCTCATGAATCAAACACATGCATGGCTGCTTTTCCACCAAACTCATTACCAACATAACAATGTCATGCATTCAACCTCATAATTTGTACATGCATGTGATGATTCTCAACTTAGATAATACAATTGGTGATTACATCATGAGCTTTAACCAAAACTACATGAATCATGTATTTCAGGTCAAACATGCAAATTTAAGACAATTTCTTACTTGCATGCACAATGTAGCCTTCAATTCAACAAAACCAATTCAATTTCATCATACTCAATTAAATTCATGTTCTCTATTCTTATTCAACTTTGAATTTACAAATAGCAAACAAAAACCCATGATTCAAGGGTTAATTACTTACCTAGGAGCCTTAAACACTCAAGTTCTAGCCAAATCTTGAGCTTAATCTTCAAATTCCCAAGCTTGAGCCTAAAATCACACAATTCTCTCTCTCTCTCTCTCTCTCTCTCTCTTTCTCTCTCTCTCTACAGCCGGCTCTCCTCTAATTTTGAGTCCCAAACTTGTCCAAATGAAGCAAGAAGAGAGAATAGAGGGTGTAGTGCCCTTACCCAACAAAATCCACCATTGTCATTATAATAATAATAAAGTAATGGGGCACTAATTCACTAGTTTAATCAACTTGATTTGATCCAAATAAATTTTCAATTAAATTTCATCATAGGCTCTAAAAATTATGCCAATCACAATGGCGCAATCAATTTCGGGTTCTGTGGCCAATAAGGCCTTCAATTTAATTTCCAGAGCAGATAATCAAACAAATATTCCTACGGTGAACAGATAGAAATTCAAAACCACATATTTTCACATAATGGTGCACAAAATCATATCAAAACACATAATCACATTCATATTAAGGACCAATTAACATATTACGGAACATGGGTATTACAGTCTCCCCCCCTTTAGGAAGTTTGGTCCTCCAAACTTAATTTACCTTTAGCCAAAACACTTCGGAATACCTTCTTATTCAATGGTTCCAATCCTTTTGATAGTTATCTGCTTAGTTTCAAAATCAAGGAACACACTGTTCTCAATCAGTTAAAGACTCAACTTTTCTTCCATACAAGACTTGCATGGTGTCACACCAAAACTAAAGTGTAGGCTATGGTTGTAAGCAAAGTTTGCCAACAATGGATAGATCTCCCAAACTCCTCGAAAAATCTACTGCACATATTTGGAGCATTTCTCCCAAAAGTTCTTTCCGGTTACATTTCGATTTTCGAATGGGAAGCAACACCGAATCACAATTCAGTTCCCATTGCCTCTTGAAGGCTTGTCAAAATTCAGACATATTTTAGGATTCCTGTCTAAACAGTAGACACTAGGATCCCATGCAAACGAGCAATCTTATTGACGTAAACAATTGTCAGTCTATAAGCATCATACAAAAATTTCACAGGGAGGAAATGAGCAAACTTAGTAATTCTGTACACAATAACCCAAATGGGACTTATACTTGGGCGTCTAAGGCAACCCCACAACGAAATTTGTAGTCATATATTTCTATTTCCATTCCGAAATAGAGGTAGAGATTGCGGTAGTTCTGCCAATATTTGTTATTCAACTTTGCCTTGTTGGCACCGAAAGCATTTAGGCACTAATTCAACAATTTCTTCTTCACAATAGGTCGCCAACATATTTATTTCTAATGCTAACTAACTTTACCCCAGAAGTTCGGCTCATTTCCTTGTCACAGAAGTTCAATTCGTTCTTCAATAATCCCGCAATTTACAACCTAATTCAGTACTTAGTTTAGTGACTCATCACAGTCATCCAAGGTCAATCAAAAGTTTTCAGGAACACAAAGTGGATCCAAATACAAATTTCCGAGTCAACAAGATAACAACGAAACAATCGACCATACAACGTACATAGTTCACATATCCCTATAGCACTGATCGTAAAGTGCAATAACACTGACGCAGTCCATTTCTAACATAATACACGTGTTCTCAATTCATTCAACAGTTTATAGTTTACAGTTTCCAATTCTCTGTTCCATCGAGTCTCCCCACATTATCTGATAGTTGTCAAAAGCATAAGGCAATTCATATACTAATCCCCACGGCGTCAATGGTAGTATTAAAAACAGTCAACACGCGTTAAACACAATTTACACATCCTCAGAGCCCCAATTGCAGAATATAATGGCACTGAGCAGTTATTTACACAAGGCGTACTGAATCCACACACTTTCGGATAATCATGGTTTTTTAAAGCTTCTTTGGAGGTTAATAACATCTATATGATCTCAAGAGATGACATTTGGGACAAAGCAACCAAATAATCGCCTCGGGACCAGAGCACACCCGTTCACGACCGTCGGTGGCCGGCCCGAGATCGATTAGACAAACCCACCCGTACAAGACTGTCGGTGGCAAAAGAGATATCTCAACAAAGGTGCTACATAGGCTTAACGTCCCCTAGCACGAAGGGACGCTCCAAGAATGTCATCAAAACAAACATAATACCATTTACTTTAACCTGATTTCCCAAAATCCGATAACACCGAAACAAACACATGAAACATATCCTGATTAGTCGAGGACAAATATTCAGTACTGTTTTCAATCAAATCAATCTGTTGACATCGGTTTCCATAGCATCAAACAAGCAAGAATATGACAACACACCAGCATTGTTCCTTAAGACACCCAATCACTGGATTTGCACAATTCAGTTCATTTATAACACATATGTCCTCAATAGTTGAAGGTTGGTTCTCAATGGTGTCCATGTTTAGATCAATCTGTTGATAGCCCACAAGAGGTCTTTCAAATAAGTTAGGTATTCCAAACGGATTCAAGTTTTGGGTCTATCAGTTTTTTTGCCAAGAATAATCTAGCTATTTCTTTATAAGCAATTCTTAATCCCGCTTAACAAAATCAAATTAGATAGAGGGTCTTATCAAATCAATCCAAGCAAAGGTCTTGTCAAAGTAAATCAAACAGAGGTCCCATCAAGTTATATCAAATGGGGGTTCTATCAGGCCAAATCAGACAAAGGTTCTATCGGATCGAATCACATAAAAGTTTCTCAAATAGGGTACATTCGGTTCTGTAAGGCTCACTTCGTTTGTTTAGGCACATGGCTGATAGCTTCACAACTATCCTAAGTTTATCAGTTCTCAAAGTCATATCAAAATCATTCATCTCAACCATTCATATCAAAGTATTTCAAGTCATGTACAATATGGCATTGTCCACATGAATTCAGGTATAGTTGTATATGCATGCCGTTGTTCATGTCGGGAGGTACGTATCATAATCAGTATAGCAGTTCCCAAATAAGTCTTACATGCAAGTACATGGTGCACAATAACACATTAAACAAAGTTCCTTGGTTGTACATAAGATAGGGTCTGTTATACAAAAGTTCTAAATTAGTCACAAAACATAGGCTTACGAGTCAAGCTTAGTTTAGTTACGTAGTTTAGCCAATTTTCTACCAGTCCACATACATGGTCCGTAATTTGCAGAGTTTATTATTTGGGGTGCTCGACTCAGTTATACAATCACAAGGTCACAATTCCAGTAGTTTAGTCGTTGAAGACAGTAATATAACAAATCATCCTGAGCATAGGTTTAGATGTCTGGGTGTATGTGCAGAGTTAATCAATATCCCAATACATATTTCGCAATTTTCCCAAATGAAGCATATACATTCAATGAATACGGTCTCGATCTCATGGGTCTAACCAATTTAGATACACATGTAGCAGATATGAAGGAATATGCCGATCCGAATCAAATAATATCCTAAGCAAAAATGTATACATGTACTAATTCAGAACCAATCAACACATAGGCATTCGTTTATAAACAGTATAGATACCTGGGATAATGGTTGCAGTATTCTGAGGGCTTTCTGGGATGAGTGCAATTACTCCATCCTGAGTAGCAATTCCTACCACTGGTACGGATTCAGACGGGGCAGAGGATTCATTCACATTTCGTTCAATCTGGGGACAGTTCCTCACCGTATGGTCCATTTTACCACCTCTATAACGAGCCCCAGAAATCTGATAACAACTCCTCGGTGTTTCTTACACTGGTGGTGGCAAAGGTTCTTACCGTAGCGGCAACTGACGCTGTTGTCCCAAGATCTCCGCCAATTCCTGTACCACTCTTTCCGGACTATCAAGTCGGGCTGTGGAAGAACCTTCCAACCCGTATGCCCTTAATTTGCCCATACTCTACACAAATTCTTATCGAACTTTACCAAATACTGGGGTGCCCAATACGAAATTAAACACAAATACACATGGGTACATTCGCACATAGGCACATTGTTATGTTCTCATTTCACATATCGTACGCAATTAACCACATACGTAACAGATAATTGCATACTTATCAAATATCGCATGCTGACCATTTACTAAGTAATTATATACTCAAATCATGTTCATATTTCACATAGACACCCATTTGCAGAATCGAATGCACCTAAGCAACTTTTCATGGTTCATATGTTCATGTATGTGCACTATAACAAAACAAATTTTATTGTACACAGTAGTGTAACAATTCGTATCTTATACTCAAATCATGTGTGGTACTTCCTTTAGCGTAACATATCATGTTGGTCAAGCATATCAAGTTCCATGATGGAACCTCTGATACCAGGTAACATATCTCATACATAGGCCACGGTATTGTTTCCCACGGGTAAGGGCCTGTACCACGGTATTATTTCCCTCGGGCTAGGGCCTCATGACCATAAGCCACAGTATTATGTCCCCTGGGTGAGGGCTTCTGCTAAGGATACTACAATTACATTCGAAGAAAATTTAGACAGTCATTCATTCATGCAAAACATAGCATTTCAGGGAACTTGTCATTTCATATTGTAGACACCCCATTTTTGACCGTCCTCAAGACTTGGACGTCACCGCTTGAACACTCGGTGATTATCCATGTTTGTGTTTGTTTGGAGTTCCCGGAGTTCTCGGCTACGCGCCTTGCCTCAGGACCTCCGAACTTGACCGTTTTGTGTCTGGTTTTGCACCAAACACTTGTGTTTTGCCTTGGAGGGGTAGGGAATGCTTTGTGAGGCATCCCCACACACCACCGGCTGTGGCTAGAGGCCACCGGCTGGCTGGTGTTGCCATCGGCACTATATTGTGCCGGTCGGCACTATTTTGTGGCGGTCTGCACTCTTTTTGGAAAAATGACCATTTTGCCTTGCCGACCACTTTACAGCTGTTGTTGGAGATATTTTCAGACAGCTTTCTGGTGCTTGTTTTCCCTCCATACACATGTATGGAGGGATGAGCCCTTTGATGCCTTAACTTGTAAGTTTTGGTGCCTATACAAGAGAAGCCTCTTCTCTTGGCTCAAGGGTTAGAAGATTTGGAGGGTTAGACATTTTAGGAGAGGGAGAAGCTCTGGTTTTAGGTTAGGTTTTGTGTATCTATCCTATCTCTCTCTTTCTTTCTTGTTTTGTACACTAGGTGTTTGTGCCTTACTTTTGCACATCAACACCTAGGGTGTGTTTGGTAACGTTTACGTTTTCAGTTTATATTTACAAAAATTTTATAAACTGGTTTTTGTTTATTTTTAGAAAAACATAAACTACAAACGCGTTTGATAATTGACAAAATGTTTAAAAAATTAAAAATATAAAAAAGAGTGAGAAATGGTAAGTGGTGGCAAGTGGCGGCAGAAGACGGTAGTAGAAAGTGGTGACGGTGGGTGGTGGGTAGCTGGTGGTGATGTATGGTGGCGGGTGCGGTGGTGGTGGGTGGGTGACGGTGGCGGGTTGTGGATGGTGGTGGTAGTGGTGGCAGGTGGTGGGTGGTGGTGGCAAGTGGGTGGCGGATGGCAGTTGGCAGGTGTGGTGGCGAGTGGTGGTGATGGGTGGGTGGGTGACGGTGGCGAGTGGTGGGTGGTGGGTGGTGGCAGATGGGTGGCGGATGGCGGGTGGTGGCGGGTGGGTGGTGATGGTGGGTGAGTGGGTGACGGTGGAGGGTGATGGGTGGTAGCGAATAGGTGGTGGTGGTGGTGGTGGCGGGTAGCAGGTGGTGGTGGGTGGGTGGGTGATGGTGGTGGTGGTAGTGGTGGTGGTGGTGGTGGCGGGTGGTGGTGGTGGTGGGTGGTGAAGTGGGTGGTGATGGTGGTGGTGGTGGTGGTGATGGTAGGTGGTGGGTGGTGGTGGAGGAAGACGGTAGTGGAAAATAGTGGCGAGTAGTAGCTAGTGTTGGGTGGTAAAAAAAAAATCGAAAACTCAAAATGAAAACACATTTTTGTGTTTTCATTTTTAATAAATTTATAAAGCTGAGACCATCGATTTATAAATCAAAAATTTTACCAAACAAGTTTTTATTTGAGTTTTTAAATTTTTGTAAATATAAAAGCGAAACGTAAGTGTTACCAAGCGGCACCCTAGTGTTTCACCTTCCTCTTAGGCGAGGTGCTAAGGGCTTGTTCTTAGTGTTCTTGGTGGTTTGGAGCTCAAGGAACCAACAACTCCAACATTTGTGAAGAAGATCATCAAGGGTAAGAAACTTGCTTTATTTACCCCATTTTTGCATTCCATTTTTTCCTAGCTTAGAGCTGTTTTTGTGCTTAGTTTATAACACATAAAAGTTCTGATTTTTAACCCTCTTTATTGTTTATCAAGAGTGTTTTGCACTTTGGGGAAGTTTGACCCCCTTTTGGCCTTGAAAAGGGCTCATTTTAGGCCATTTTGTGAGAGCTCCGAGACTTTGGTGCTTGGGCCTCTCCACCACTGAAATCTTGAGGGATTTCAGTGGTGGAGATGGTGCCTTGAAGTCTCCAAGAGGAGAGGGCCACCCCCTCTCCTTAATGTCCTTGAAAAGGGCAAGTTTTGACCTCCAAAGGAGCACCATGTTTGGTTTGTTTTTCATGCTTATATTGCCATGATACAACATGTTTCTAAGTTGGTTTTAGTACTCCTTGCATGTTTTGCATGGTTGTTTTGTAATGCCTTGTTGGTCCCTTAACTTGCTCTAGGTTTGTATGCCTTCTTTCTAGCATGTTTTAGGCCTACATTTGTGAAGCTTGTATGCTTATTTTGCCATGCTTTAGGTCTGTCCTAAGTTGTTTTGGTCAATCTTGGCATGCATCATATAGCCCCTTTACATTTGGCTTGTCGGCCTCAAGAGCATGAATGTGTAGCATGCCATGTTTGTTTCATTTTAGATGGTTTGGAACCACCTAGCATGCTATTTCAGACCTTTTGGTGTGCTTGTATGCTCACCTTAGTCGCCTCTTTAACGCTTTGAAAGCATGTCTTGTATGCTCCCATGTTTTGGCCATTTTGCATGCCTTTGTATTTGAGTCATTTAGATGTCATCTAGGTGGTCTTTTGGGCTTAGTTTTACGTGTTAAAACTCTGATTTAGTTGCTTAAGTATTGCCATGAGTGGTTGTGCTAGGTGTGGTTCAAAGCCTCATTGGCTTGCCTTAATGCTTGGACCATTTGCATGCTTTGTTCGGTCTATCTTCGACTTGGTTTGGCACCATGTTTTGCATGATTTTCAGAGCTTTACAATGTGTGTTCATTGTCCTTGTTTGGTATCTTCAAGTGTGCTTGGGAGTTGCCATGTTTATGCCTTGGGTTTGGATCATAACACTTGCATGTGTGTGTGTGTGTTTAGTCTCCATTTCTAGGCACTTTGGCCGCTGATTTTAGGCCGATTAGGAGTAGCCTAATTCATGCTTTCGTCCACTCCATTGCTTGGCTTGTATGCCTCCTTGCTTAGGTTGCATACTTAACATGTTTAGCTTGCTTGCATAATCCATGTTGCATGTTAGATAACATGCTTAGAGTTGCATCACATGAGCATGCATGCTTGGCCTCTTGAAGTGAAATGTGATAGAGGTTGGGCACTTTTGTGTGTTTATTTGGTTGCATGCATTTGAAATCAAAGTTGCACACTTTGTTCCTTGGGCCATCACGCATAGAAATGCGCGATTGGTGGCCCGGGAATCGAGGGACATGCCCTTTTGAGTCAATAACATGATAAGGGGTGTGTATAGTGCATAAATACCTTGAATCACATTGCCATGCATGTTGTTGTCCTCTGCTGCTGTGAGTTGCAGGTTTTGCAGGCATTTTGTGCTGACCGGCACTATTTAGTGCCGACCGGCAGTCAATTGGCAGCCGGTTGATGAAACTAGTGCCGGTGGCCTCCTTCTTGGCGGTGGTGCTCTACCCCAGTGGTAATCCCCGGTGCCCGAGAGGCACTCACAGGACTTTGGCAATTTTCTCGAGGAGGAGAACAGAGAAAGCAGAGGCAATTCATGCATGACAGTCACGATTAAACGATCCGTGGCCTGCATTTAGCCCTCACCCGAGGCGTTCTTATTTTAATTAGATTAATTATTTTATTTAATTAATTTAGTTGATTTGTAATAATTAATTAGCTTGCGTAGTTAATTAGTTATTCAGTTTTGTATATTCTTTCGGTCCCTCCGAGCGAGGGCAAATTGTAATAAGTGTGTGTGAGTGGGTGTATGTCTTCCAATCCCCATTTCTTTCTACCCTTTTATTTACCTGCTTATGATGGTAGATTAGGGCACATCTAAATTAGCATACCTCATGCAATGCATGCGTGTATTCATGCATTTGTTTACATGCACCAGGCTCGGTACATCATACAAACTGCATTGCAATTTTCAATTCCAAATTGAATACGTAATAGTTGTTACATCTCATGTGCCATGTTTAGGGTTAGCCGAGCCTACTCTAGATTGCATCTATGCCTGTGTGGCATTAGCCACTTAACATGAACTAGGTCATGCATGTTTGCTAACCGGGTTATTGTTTTTGGCACAGAGTACGATGTAAGTTTTTTATGCTTTAGCATATCGCATGCGTGTGAATGTTAACATGACAGTATGCCTACCATGTGGCTAAATGCTTATGTGTTATAAACTGCTTGAATGCCTGAGGGTGGGGGTTGGATTGCCTGAGTTGGAACAACTTATTGAAATCCGTGTTTTAGCCTACTTGCGAGTAGCAACTTCAAATTATTTTCCAAACGAACGGATATGCAATGTTTGTTTCCAAATTAGGCAATCTAGTCTATACTTGTTTGCTGTACGCATAACGTAGTAATTCCAGGCTAATAATTGGAAAAAGAACATGTAATGTTTTCAAAAACGGATATCACGGTTAGTAGAGGCCGGTCTTGAATGGCGAAAGAGGTGCTCATAAATGACCTTCGATCGTACCCAAGCTCTCGAGCCAAGACCACTTTGGTGATAGCGGACATGTGGCCTTGACGCAAAGTCGGTTTCCTAAATTTTCCATTTTAAAATATTTAGGTGGCGACTCTGTAATCTGGCAAAGCAGTCCATGTTTGGCACTACTTTTCAAAAATCTGTTTTCTCAAACGATTTGCCGGATTTGGACTCTTTGGTTCAGATTTAGAACCGTAACACAAAAGGGAGTCCGAACTGTAGAGGGAAGCCCATGGGCGCGTCTACACATATCATCAGAAAATAATTAAAGTTCACCATTTGATTAAACTCGCATTATACCTTATACAAAAGAGTCACAGGTATGCATATACTAAAGAGCATACATCTTCAAATAATTTGCAATGCAAGCAAATCATAAACTTATATCGTAAAACCGTTCGCATTAAACATTTAAGCGTATTCTTTATGCCTTCAGATTCATATTTATCACATGAATGCATCCTAGATCCTTTTCTAGACGCTTATTACTCTTTTGGACAAGTGTGTGAGTTATTAACTCGTGATCTGATACCACTCTGTCATGACCCGAACCCGACCCTATGGGTTAAGGACATAACCGGCCAGCAATCTTGGGATTACCTACGGCCTCAAACCAAAACAGACGTAACTTAACAGAGTGAAGGGGCCAAACGGAAGCAAAAATTTTAAACTTTGTCCATATAGCTGTGCTTACATGCACTTCAAAACAAACCATGCATATACACGTTAATAACCCACATCCAAAATACAGTACCATAAAATTCTTTACAAACAGGATCATCCGAACTAAGTCAACCCATAATAGAACTATATATAGAAATATACAAGTCCTTGCCAACAAGACAAAATATAAATACATAACAAAATGGCAAGGATAGGTCTCGTGCGTGAGACACAAGGCTGACTCTCCAAAACTCATATTGTTCCTGGCTAACTTCACTGGGGCTGGGTTTGAACTTCTCTTGGCTCACCAACAAACACATGAATGAGCGTGAGCGATAGCCCAGTGAATAATATCAAATACAAAAACTATATAACAATGTAGAACAACATGCTCCAAACGGCCTTGGGCCCAATTCATATTTCTATTTAACAGATATATATGACTATACGAAATTCGAATCAAGTGACCGTAGTTTCAACATTCTAGCCTTTGGCCTATTTAGGTTCCCATTCATGTCAAACGGCCTTCGGCCCATTCATTTATTGTCAAAACGGCCTTTGGCCCACTTATTTGTGTCAAAACGGCCTTCGGCCCACTCATTTATGTCAAAACGACCTTCGGTCCATTCATATATGTCAAAACGACCTTCGGTCCATTCAGTTCTATCAAAACGACCTTTGGTCCATTTATGTTTATCAGAACGACCTTTGGTCCATTTATGTTTATCAGAACGATCTTTGGTCCATTTATGTTCATCAGAACGACCTTTGGTCCATTTATGTTTATCAGAACGACCTTCGGTCCATTTATGTTTATCAAACGACCTTTGGCCCATTTATGTTTATCAAAACGACTTTTGGTCCATTTATATTTATCAGAACGACCTTTGGTCCATTTATGTATTCATGTCAGACTTTTGTCCAGAATCTCAATTAGTAACTCATACAGCTTATAAGGGAGTAAACCATTAGACATTCACAAGCATTCAAACATTGATATTACTCACCGTGATTGGCTTATGGATTTGCCCTGGAGCTTGACCCTACACATTTCATGAACACAAAAGGGTCACTAACAGTTCAATTCGTTCTTTAATTCACATACTCCTCATTAGGCTTTATTCTTATCTCATTAACTTATTTACAATGCTTAACATATGTCTAAGAGTGCTTACAAGTGAAAGAGAACGGAAAAACAGAACAGAGAATGCATTTTCAGAATTTCAGAAAATAGGGTCCCCGCTCGAGCGGACTCTTAAGGCCTGCAAAAGTACTGGTTGCATGAAAAATACGCTCGAGCGTTAAATATAGAGCTCGAGCGGAAGGCTTGTCTACAAAGCTCCCCCGCTCGAGCGTGAAATACCCTGCTCGAGCGGACACCAAGTCTGCAAAAAGTACTGGGAGCACGTATTTCCCGCTCGAGCGGCACTTCCCCCGCTCGAGCGGACATCAAAATTCTGGGTTTCCTAGATTGAGTTCTTGAGCTCGAAATCGACCTTCAACCAATTTTTCTTGCATACAATGGCTCTAATCTCACATATATTTGTACTAACATGGTACTAACACTAGAATACATCAACGTGGAGCTTAATCTCATGAATCAAACACATGCATGGCTCGTTTTCCACCAAACTCATTACCAACATAACAATGTCATGCATTCAACCTCATAATTTGTACATGCATGTGATGATTCTCAACTTAGATAATACAATTGGTGATTACATCATGAACTTTAACCAAAACTGTACATGAATCATGTATTTCAAGCTGAAACATGCAAATTTAAGACAATTTCTTACATGCATGCATAATTTAGCCTTCAATTCAACAAAACCAATTCAATTTCATCATACTCAATTAAATTCATGTTCTCTATTCTTATTCAACTCTGAATTTACAAATAGCAAACAAAAACCCATGATTCAAGGGTTAATTACTTACCTAGGAGCCTTAAACACTCAAGTTCTTGCCAAATCTTGAGCTTAATCTTCAAATTCCCAAGCTTGAGCCAAAAATCACACAATTCTCTTCTCTCTCTCTCTCTCTCTCTCTCTCTCTCTCTCTCTCTCTCTCTACAGCCGGCTCTCCTCTAATTTTGAGTCCCAAACTTGTCCAAATGAAGCAAGAAGAGAGAATAGAGGGTGTAGTGCCCTTACCCAACAAAACCCACTATTGGCATTATAATAATAATAAAGTAATGGGGCACTAATTCACTAGTTTAATCAACTTGATTTGATCCAAATCAATTTTCAATTAAATTTCACCGTAGGCTCTAAAAATTATGCCAATCACAATGGCGCAATCAATTTCAGGTTCTGTGGCCGATAAGGCCTTTAATTTAATTTCCGGAGCAGATAATCAAACAGATATTCCTACGGTGAACAGATAGAAATTCAAAACCACATATTTTCACATAATGGTGCACAAAATCATATCAAAACACATAATCACATTCATATTAAGGACCAATTAACATATTACGGAACATGGGTATTACTGATAATGACTTGAAATCCAAACTTGATAATAAGTGATAATGACACTTTTCTTAGTGATTTCCAAGGGTCAATTAATCCCTTCAAAGTAAACACACTGATGATAAAGAGAACTGAAAAATAAATGATTGTGCTTTAGTATAAGAAAGTTTTTATGCCTTTGATAGTGAACCTCTGAAGAGATTAAACCATTAAGCATGAGAAAAATTTCTTTCTTGTACTTGAACCACAATCTTAATTTTTCACAACTCATTAATCAAAATAATCAAAGAATGGAGGGAGGTTGCAGAGATGATTATGCATAATTGATTAATTGGTTAATATAACACAACATAATATTTAAAACAAAATTATTGAAATAAATTAAACAACCCCCCTAAATAGCATAAAATAGTGTTGAAATTAAGCTAACAAAAGTGAACAACTATGAATAGATTAAAGCTAGTGAACAAGTTTAAGGAAGGGTGGCTAACCCCTCCACTTTTGGGACTTCTAAACCATATTTTAGCCTCTGAAAATAGTCCAAAAATAGCCCCAAAACAGTGTATAAAACAAGAAAAAGAGAGGACAAGAGTAAGAGAAAATTGTACCTTTGAAAGAGAGGTAAGCTCTTAATTAATAAACTTGATTCCAACACCCTTAAGCTTCTTCGAAGGAAATGATGAACTCCTTAGTTTACAAACTCTCTCTTGATCACCCTTAAGTATAGGAAGTGTGTTCTCAAATCCTCAGTAGCTATGGAAGTTTGGAAGTATTTTGGCTCAAAATTGAAATGTAAACAAAATTAATCTCCTTTCTCTCTAACTCACTTGAATCCTCTCTTATTATCCAAAAAAAAAAAAACCTCTCTTATAATAAAAAAACCTCCCTCGTGATTACCACCTTCCTCTCTTTATATAGCCAAAAATATAGAATATAATAATATATGCTTAATATATAATACTATTATAATATATCTTATATAATATATATATATATATATAATAACATATATAATCCTGAGGTTTGATGTATAGAAATTTGGCCGACATCAATCAATTTTTTTATTATTTTATTTTATAATATATATAATATAATATATATAAAATATAAAATTTATACTAATTTACATAAAAACACCAAAAAATATATGAACAAACACATAAAATTATGCAAAATTTCAAAATACTAAACTAAAGAAATATTTAGTAGTTTAAAACAATTTGGCCATAATGGTAAAGGTTGGGATTCAAGTTCAAATTTTATCTCTCTTATTGAGGATTCTGTAAGAAATACATTCTAATTGTCATCATTGGGTAATAAAAAAAAATCGCCTGGTCAAAATGGGGTGCCTACAAAGACATTCACACACTTATTACAAAATTCACCATCTTGACGGAGGGTCCGAATTAATACGCTAAGCTAATCAATTAATCTAATAATCTAATTAGACTAATTATTATACAACCAAATTAAATAACTAGCTGCAACTAATTATTACAAAACTTTAACTAATCAAACAAATTAATTAAGTTACAACACCAAATGCTAATTAACAAGTAAAGCACTAAACTAGGCTGCCTCAGCTTTACCTTGAACAAGGAAGGATGCATGCTCTCGATTCCCGTCCCAAAAAGCTCACCAAATGCTCTTTAGAGGCTTTGTCTGCAGGGTGTCCTTTAGAACTAGCTGCTGGATCTCACCAAAATAGTGTTGAGGAGTGCACCAGTGGCCTGCCGGCCATGAGGAGATGCTGCCGACCTCCCTGTCGACCAAGAGTGTACACTGCCGGCCACAAATGAAGATTTGCCGCCCAATAATAGGAGGGTGTCAGCCACTGGTGTGCTGTGACACCAAGCTGCAGTAGAGCACAAAATAGAGAAAATGGAGGGTCTCCCAAGGGTATGTATGCACTATGTCACTTCATATCACTTCAAAACATCAATGGAATGGGCATCATTGGATCCAAGACCATCAATCACGCATCTCGATGCATGATGGCCAAAGATCCAACATGTGCAAATTCAATAAATGCATGACAAATAAGACACCAAGACCATTTCCTTATCATGGAAAGTCAAAGGAAATGGAGACCAAGGGAAGATTGGATCATTTCATCACTTCAAGTATGAAATGAGCTAATCCACCTTGTGTTCAAACACAACACCGGGTTGAACACAATGCAATGCAACATGATCAACCTATCAATGCTAATGGCATGCAAACAATGCTAATGTAACATGAGCATGCAAACACAATGCAATGCAACATGATCAACTCAGCAATGCTAATGGCATGCTAACAATGCTAATGTAACATGAGCATGCAAACACAATGTAATGCAACATGATCAACTTAGCAATGCTAATGGCATGCAAACACAATGCAATGTAACAACATGCAAACAATATGCTAACATAATGCAATGCAACAACATGCAAACAACATGCTATATGGACTTAAACTGAATATGGACAGACCTCAGTCATGCTCAAAATAGTAGCCAAAACACCAAAACAAAGGCACCAAAAGACAAGGCATGCATGCACAATGCATTGGCCAATCAACTAGGCCTAAGAGCACAACTCTCAAGAGTGCTCAAGGAGTGATAAACATGGAAGTGTGACAACACCAAATGCACTGAAATAAGGTCTGACATGATGCCAAATCATTCAAACAACACAAGCATAGCATGCAAAGGCCCTTAAAGCATGAAGCTAGTAAAGAGGACTACAAAGGGGGGCATGCAATATATGGCACAAGTGCATAAACCAAACATGAACAGAGCTAAAATAGGTCAAAACAAAGACCTAAACATGCTGAGATGGAGGCTCAAGTACCTAGGTGTAGCACGTCCCGCGGGGGACCTCGCGCTACAGTTCGGACTCCCTTTTGTGTCGCGGTTCTAAATCTGAACCAAAGAGTCCAAATCTGGCAAATCGTTTGAGAAAACAGATTTTTTGAAAAGTAGTGCCAAACATGGACTGCTTTGCCAGATTACAGAGTCGCCACCTAAATATTTTATTTTTGGGAAATTTAGGAAACCCTGACTCGGTGCGAAATACATGTCCGTCATCACCAAAGTGGTCTTGGCTCGAGCTTAGGTACGATCGGGAAGGTCGACTATGAGCACCCCTTTCGCTGGTCCGAAGACCGCCTCTACTAACCGTGATATCCGTTTTGAAAACTTTATGCGTTCTTATTCCGGTTATTAACCTAGAATTACTATGTGATCGCGCAACACAAAAGTATAGACTAGATCGCCTAACTTGAAATAAACATTGCATATCCGTTTTGTCTCGAAAAACGTGTTGGATTTTTGCTACTGCATAAGTAGGCTAAAATACATTTCAACGAGTTGTTCCAACTCAGGCAATCTAACCTCCACCCACAGGCATTCAAATAGTTTATAACACATAAGCATTTAGCCGCATGGCAATCCTATTGTCATGGCAACAATCACACGCGTGCGATATGCTAAAGCCATAAACACTTACATCGTACTCCGCGCCAAAACAAGAAACTGGTTAGCAAACGTGCATGACCTAGTTCATGGTAAGTGGCTAATGCAACACGGGCAGAAATGCAATCTAGAGTAGGCTCGGCTAACCCTAAACATGGCATGTGGAATGCGATCAAATAGCATGTATTCAATTTTGGAATTGAAAATTGCGATGCAGTTTGTATGATGTACCGAGCCCGGTGCATGTAAACAAATGCATGAATGCACACATGCATTGCATAAGGTATGCTAAAATAAGTATGCCCTAATCTACCATAAGCAGGTAAATAAAAGGGAAGAAAGGAATGGGGGTTGGAAGACATACACCCACTCACGCACACTTATTACATTTTTGCCCTCGCTCGGAGGGACCGAAAGAATATACAAAACCGAATAAATAATTAACTATTCTAGCTAATTAAATATTACAAATCAACTAAATTAAATAAATAAACTAATTAATCTATTTAAGCGATAAATGCCTCGGAAGGAGGGCTGACTGCCGCGTGTGCCCGGGACTCGCTCGGAACTGCACTGCCGTGCAAGTGTGCCTCTGTTTCCTCTGCTCTCCTTCTCTGAAAATTCCCAAAACTTCAGGAGTGCCTCTCAGAGCACTGGGGAGCATCACCGGCTGAGGCAGGGAGCCACCGGCTGAGGAAGGAAGCCACCGGCTCTGAATTTCATTATCGGTACCAAGAGGCAATTTCGGCACTAAAGAGTGCCGATCGGCCCTTTATCCCTGCAGAACACCTGCAGCAATGAGAGGAAACCAAAGGCAAGGCAATGCAAATCAAAGCATGTATGCACCAAGCACATCCCTCATCATGCTATGGACTCAAGAGGGCATGTGCCTCGATTCCCGAGCCATCAATCGCGCATTTCCATGCGTGATGACCCTAAGAACCAAGGGTACAAATTTGATTTAAAATGCATACAAACCAAGCAAGCACATAAGGGGTGCTAAACCTCCATCATGACTTAGTCAAGAGGCCTAGCGTACATGCCAATGCAATGAGGTCCTAAGCATGTTATCTATTATGCACACATGGACAATGGCATGGCATTTATGCAAGCATACAAACAAGCATATAATTCAAGCATACAATCCAATGGAATAGTGGACTTAGACATGAATTAGGCAACTCTAAAAGGCACAATCAAGGCCAAAGTGCCTAGAAAATGAGACCAAATACACACACACACATGCAAGTGTTAAGGCTCAAGGCTTAGGCATTCAAAAGCAACTCTCATGCACACTTAAGAGGCCAAACATAGACTGATAGCATGCATCAAAAACTCTGAAATCCATGTCAAACATGATGCCAAATCATGCAATGAAGCATGCCAAACAAAGCATGCAAATGGCCTAGGCCTAAGGCAAGTCAATAGGGCATTTAAACCACACTTGGCACAAACACATATGGCATGCACTTAACAACCAAAAATAGGTTCTTAACATGTTCAAGCAAGGCCAAAGAGCTACTTAGATGGCATCTAAGAGTCAATAAGCTAAAGGCATGCATTGAAGCCAAAATATGGAGCATACAAGACATACTCTTAAAACATTAACTAGGCCACTAAGGCAATCCAACAAGCATGTATGAAGGACTGAAATGGCATGTTAGATGGTTCCAATCATCAAAAACAAAGCTAGAATAGCATACCACATATTCATGCTTTTGAGGCCAACAAGCCAAATACAAAGAGGCTACCAAATTCATGCTAAGATTGGCCAAAATAGCTATGGACAGAGCTAAATCATGGCAAAATAAGCTTACAAGCTTCACAAATCTAAGCTTAAAACATGCTAGAAAATAGGGCAAACAACCTAGACATGTTAAGGCATAAAAGGGCATTACAAGGCAACTATACTAAGCATGTATAGAAGGCCAAAACCAACTTGAAAACATGTTATATCATGGCATAATAAACATGGAAAACAAGCCAAACATGCTCAACACACACTCAAACATGAAGCTCCTTAAGGAAGCAAAATTTGTCCTTTTTAAGGACATCAAGGAGAGGGGGTGGCCCTCTCCTTCTTGAGACTTCAAGGCATGCTCTTCACCACTGAAATCCCTCAAGATTTCAGTGGTGAAGAGATCCTAAGACCAAAGTCTCGGATCTCTCCAAAATAGCACAAAATGGGACCTTTTTCAAGGTCTAAAGGGGGTCAAACCTCCCCAAACCACAAAACACTCTTAATATACAATGAAGAGGGTTCAAAATCAGAACTTTTTGTGTTATATGCTAAGCTCAAAAACTATTTTAAAGCAAGTAAAAATAGAGTGCAAAAATGGGGAATAAAGGGTAGTTTTGCTTACCCTTGTAGCCTTCTTCACAAAGGTTGTGGTTGATGCTTCCTTGAGCTCAAAATCTGTCAAGAACCTCCAAGAACAGCCTCTAGAACCTCAGTTGCAAGGAGGAGGTGAAACACTAGGTGTTTTAGTACAATAGTGTGAACTAAAACACCTAGTGTACTAAGAGAAAAGAGAGATATGATATATGTATCTAACTTAACCCTAAAAATCAGAGCTCCAGCTCTCTAACAATGTCTAATGCTCTAAAAAATGCTAACCCTCAAACAAGAGGGAGAGCTTTCCTCTTATAGAACTTGTAAACTTACAAGCTAAGCAAACAAGGGTTCATCCCTCCATACACGTGTATGGAGGGGAAGCAAATGCTCAAAAGCTGTCTGAAAATATCTCAGAAAGCAAGTGCGATTGTAATTTGGGCAAATTGGTCATTTCGCCCAAAATAGTGCCGACCGGCACAATATAGTGCCGGTGACAACTACAGCCAGCCGGTGGCCTCTAGCCCCAGCCGGTGGTGTGTAGGGATGCCTCACAAAGCATTCTCTGCCCTTCCAAGGCAAAACACAAGTGTTTGGTGCAAAACCAAACACAAACGGTCAAGTTCGGAGGTCCTGAGGCACGGCGCGCGAGCCGAGAACTCCGGGAACTCCAAACGAACACAAACATGGATAATCACCGAGTGTTCCAACGGTGACGTCCAAGTCTTGAGGACGATCAAAAATGGGGTGTCTACAGTTGCCCCTCTTTGACAGAACTCGAAAGTCATAACAATGACGGGAGTGAATGTCAAAGCCCAGAGACGACCCATTTTTGACAAGGCCGAAGACTTGGACAAACATACAAAGCGCAAATGGTTGAACTCGCAAGCTGCCTACGTATCCCCTAAGGAATCAAACCAGCGTAGTTCATGCAGGAGGCACACATGCCAAGGATAAGATATGCGCCCGTAGGCAGGGGCAAAATGCAACTGAAAATGCAAGAAGCCGAGCATAACTTATGATCATGCAAAGAAAGCTGTAATGAAGCACACATGCGACAGTTATAAGCTAACATACGTCAATCTACACTACAATGCAGAAAGGATGTAAGAGAATTACGCAATTCTCAAAACGTCTCACACGGAGGATACAATACCTGTGCGGCTCGCCTGGTTGCCGTGATAAATGAATGAACCGTACATACAATATCGTGCCTGAAAAGAAAGCAAACTTAACAGGTATAATATTGTTAGCAAAATGCATGACATATGCAATGCGAATGATGAATGATATGCAATATATACAAAACTATGTATGAATAATGCAAATGAAAATGTAGTGCAATTAAAATTAATGCGAACTACATGCAGGGCAATTGAATCATGATTCAAACCGGAGCGGTTCGAAACCACACAAATGTCAAATAGATTGATGGAGGTAACAAGTTCGTGTCCCATAGAACGATGTCTGATCTATGAGGAATACGCACGAACACCCGTGTCCCATAGAACGATGTCTGATCTATGAGTAATCGCACAGACGCAAGAACAAGTATTGAGTGGAATGACATAAGTGGAAAGCGACCCATTTGGGGTGAGAATAATGATCCTAATGCCGGACGCAATGACTACACTACAATGTAATGGAAATGGATACAATGGGTATGGCATGCGAGCCAAACCGTATTTCGCCTAGGAAAGGCATGCACACGTACAAGCCGCGTCTAACACAGAAAAGGTGCCGCAACCTCAATCCAACATACCCGGCGTGGGAGTAGGCGCGATACACATGCAGGACTATGCTTCAACGTGAAGAGTAAGGGTACATACCAGACCAAGCTTAACAAGGAAAGGCGCAAGCCATAGATGGAAGATGATGCAGTGAATGCATGCAGCTACAATGCAATGGAAATGGATATTTACAGAAATGCATGACATATGCACTATACTTATAATGGAATGCATGACATATGCATGTTTTTTTTGTGTTTTGAATGTTTTTTGAAATGCATGACATATGCAATAGTATTAATGATGCATGAGATGCATGTTTTTGTTTTTTTTTTTTTGTGTTGAAAATGCATGACATATGCAATATTTACAAATGATGCATGATAATGCAGTATGATGCAATGGCTGCGATTGCAGTTTTCCCTATTCTACCAACGGGGCGACATACTAGGTTGGTTCAGTATCCAGAATCGAGGCGTAAATACGCCGCCTCAACCTATGGGGCTTCCATACAGATTTCAAGCCGAGGGTACATCCCCCTGGGTATTTAAACCAGACTTTAGTCTCGGAAGTTCCGAACCTTTACGTTCTAGGCATAAGCCATTCAAACTCTAGTCTTCACCGTTCCCATTGGTCTCCTAGGAACTCACATAAACCTGAGACGGGTGGCTTTGCAGACCACGAAAGTCGTTCGACACGGCAGACACCGAAGAATTGCACCTTGAGAGGACTTAAGGTCTCCTAGACCGTGCGTGTTTAAGGTCTCGCCCGGACGAACAGAACGCGATGAGATCATAAAACAACGCTCTGAAAGCATGCAAAATGCAATGAGGTGCACCTTAATGCACCGAAGGTTTGCACCTCCAGATTTAAGGTCTCCTAGACCGTGCGTGTTTAAGGTCTCGCCGGACGGCCGTGAAGCAAGCTGTTACACAATACTTTAAGTGTATGCGATGCAAATGGGGCAAATGAGACGTGCATGTCTCAAAAGATGGAAAATGGAGTGCAATGAGGGTGCGCTAAGCGGCGCGATGAAATGCATGCCAAATGCAATGAGGGGCAACTCTAGTGCACCAAAGGTCTTGCACCTCCAGAGGATTTAAGGTCTCCTAGACCGCACGTGTTTAAGGTCTCGCCAGACCGGTATGGGGCAACCATGCGAATGTGACACGCGTGTCACAAAAGTCTTGAACAATGCAAATGAGAATGAAATGAACCATGATGAGGCGTGCATACCTCATAGGTGGAAAATAAAATGCAAAACGAGGCACGCGCACCTCGAAATGCGATGAAATGCGAAATGAGGCACACGCACCTCATTTGATGGAAAATGAAATGCAAAACGAGGCGTACGTGCCTCGAGATGCAATGAAATGCAAAATGAGGCACACGTACCTCATTTTGATGGAAAATGAAGTGCAAAACGAGGCGTACGTGCCTCGAGATGCAGTGAAATGCGAAATGAGGCATACGTACCTCATTTGATGGAAAATGAAGTGCAAAACGAGGCGTACGTGCCTCGAGATGCAATGAAATGCGAAATGAATGTAATGAGGTGCACCTTAATGCACCGAAGGTCTTGCACCTCCCGAGGATTTAAGGTCTCCTGGACCGCGCGTGTTTTTGGTCCCGCCGGACTGCGCGTGTTTTCGGTCCCGCCGGACCCGCTGGCAAAATGAAATGCGCATGAGGCACGCGTACCTCACGGGATGGAGAATGAAATGCAAAACAAAGTATGTGAGGTAGTACGCCTCACGTGACTCAAGGTGAAATGCAAAATGAAGGAGCACGACACGCATGCCGCATGATAATGCAAAATGGTGCAAGTCGCAAGAGACGAGCAAGATGGCGCGATGCGTTAAACAACGCGAGTGCACAAAAGCAGTCGCGATTGAATGCATGCCAAATGCAATATGATCGCAAGATAAGCGCGATCGTTGAACAGCGAGTGCACAAAAGCAGTGCGATTGAATGCATGCCAAATGCAATATGATGCGCAAGATAGCGCAATGCGTTTAGACAATGCACATGGGGCAACTTTTGAATCCCTGTAAACGACAAAAGGATACGAAAGGATACAATCTTCGCTTGAATTTGAGCGTCACGCACAGTAGAGACGGTCCGAAGTCAAAACGGAGGCCGGTTGAGCATCGGGAATGCATTTTCTCGTACTTTCTTGAGCTATGAAGACCCAAAACCCCTCAACTTGCCTAAACAGGGCCTTGGGAACACCACCGGCTGGGTGGGGTGGTCACCGGCTGCCACCGGCTGCATGAACTCATCTATCGGCACAAAATAGTGCCGACCGGCAAACAGTGCCGGCCGGCCAAAAATGACTGCTCGGGGGCTGATTGGCCATTTTGCCTCGGGTTTTATAAAATAGGGTCCCCAAACCCTATTTTCTTCACTTCAAGCCGCCGAAATCCAACCCTCTCTGTCTCTAGAGTGTTTTTCCTTTGATTTTTCGCCGATTTCTTCGCGTTTCACGTCATGTTCGTCGTCCGATTAGCGAAGTGCACCGCGTTTCGGACATTTTCGACCGAACAAAACTTTGTTTGATTGCATTTTCACCATTTTCGCCTTCTCGGGACTTGTTCCTTGATTTTGTCTTCATCCTCGTGCCTTTTCACATTCCGACCCTTAGGCCATTTCCGACCCTCTCGGGTTTGACTTTGTCGGTTGACTTTTTCGTATTCGACCGGTTTTCCTTTTAGGCTATTTTTCACCATCATTACCCATGGCGACGATGTTCCACATGTCGGGACTCCCGGACCATGAGATGGACCGGTCGAGCTCCTCCCGTTGACGGCGCCCATTCGATCCGGCGACCTATCGCCGGCCATCCACGTGCTACCACCGATGGACTTCGCCACTTCGCGGCTTTGTGAGTTTTGGACCCGAGCTTTTCTTTGCGCGAGCCTCCCACTTGTCTGCTGGCGCCAGCGAGGTAACGATTCGGTCTTTTATTTTCCGCAATGTAGGATTTCTGTCAGCGCCATAGCTAATGAACCCATTAAGCGCGGATTACGATCTTGTTGAACCGTAGTCGATTGTAGACAAACTCACTCGACACTGTTTAGGACCGGCACATGCACATACTGCGCACTAGTTTGAATCACCCAAACACACGGCACACATTGCCGCCAATTTGCCAACACCAGCGTTTATTTGAATCTTGAAAATTCGCCGCATGCTAGATTTGTACAAAGCGCACTTAACAGCGGACACATCACACGTTGTAGTTCTTTGAAACATACCAAGACACGGCTTCTATTTGAGCGTTGAAAAGCACGCACACGCGCTGTTTACACGATCCTCATAGAACCGACATATCGCAGACCGCCCACACACCGATAATTTGAAACCCGATACAGCTTGAATCTGGAAAATGTGCACACATGCACCGTATCCGCATGCTAACCTTCACAAAACCTGCTTGACACATCACGGGCCGTATTTCACCGCGATATCTTTGAAACGACATTTGCTTGCATCGAGAAATGTGCACACATGCCGTGTTTATCTTTGGAGCATCTACAATACTGCGATGCATTCTGGCGTTTGTAGTTCCTTTGTAAGCACTGCGGCACCGGTTTTGTTTGAATTTTAAAAGTCTGCCGCATACGGTTGTACCGCATATCTTCATATGGCTTTGCAATTTCTTGACTCTGGGGACTCCCATACTCTCCGCGGGTATGGGAACATTACCTTCATGACTGATGCCGTTGCCTTAGCCGTTAACCGCATTGTGGATCGGGCGGCCGGTACCTTCTGCGGGGACTTTCGGACTCTCTACTTGCGGACCTCTTCTTGCCGCTCTGGCGAGAGGTGGTGGGATACCATCGATTCTTTTCATCTATCGGCGGGGACATGGCGATGACCCCTTACGACTTCTCGATGCTCAGCGGCATCGGGGTGAAGTGATCCGATCCCGACCACGAACATGGGCGAGTGGATCGCTCGAGTTCATTGCTTTCGGCGGCGCCGCCACTTGTTAAATCGAGGTTAAATCACTTCTCTGGTTCGAGGTGCGATTTGAGTCACGGACCATCTTTGGTGGGCCAGACTCCGATGACCAGGAGGTCTTTGAGATATGCACGCGGCTTCCTTATGTTTTTGCTGGGGACCACCTTGTTTGCCGACCGGGCGAACACAGTGCCCCTCTGCCTGCTCAGCGCCTTGGTGGACGTCGAGAGGATTGTTCGGTATGACTGGGGGGGCGCGGCTCTGGCCACCCTTTATGGTTATATGAGCTCAGTCTCTCGTGGCAGCGGACAGCTGTTGGGAGGCTATTGGCGAGCTTGGGAGGTATGTCTCCTTCTCTGCTTTTCATTTACATTACATACTTTTACGTACTCTGTACCTTTACACATCTTGTTATGCCTTTATACTTCTTGTACTGCTTGTACACAGCACACATACTCAACATCTGGCTCTGTTATTTACGCTTTATTACGTGATACCTTTTACGATAATCATCTTGGCGTCATTTTGCGATTGTGGGTCTATACCTACTTTCGAGCTAGAGCGATCTGGGAGCGGAGACTCCTCCGGTTGTCCCCTTCTCTCGCCGTTATGACGGGCGATGTGTCCGGAGACCCCGGGACACTTTTAGCTTCTACCGTCGTTTCTTCGACACCATCACCCCCATCGAGGTATGTTTTACTTCGGTCCGTTTAAGCTTAGCTTTCAAGCGTACATTTCTATATCGATAGATAATCAAGCGTATTTCATTTGGTCACTGGCGGTAGTGGGCTCCACTCCCGGTGATCTGAGATAGGTATCTTGGCGCCATCGAGACCTCGCGCTCTAGGATTCTCTGGAGGTCCGGTTTTGAACTTTAGTACAGGTGGCGCTTCTTGCGTCGGACCACAGGATTGCCGGGCGAATAGTTCGATCCGACCTCTCGAGCACATGAGGACGAGAGGTTTTCTGCGCGGCGAATGGAGGACTACACCCTTGGTGGGCCATAGATGTGGATGCCTCTGAGGCGAGGCGACTATTACAGTATGTCGGACCTTCTGATCACGACCTCTGGCCGGGGCTCCAGTGATCAGTGAGACCCAGCGCCCGGCCAGGCGAGGCGAGGCAGGAGGCCATCACGAGGGCTCGAGCTCATGGCGGGAGAAGTCGAGAGGGGCGAGGGCGGTGGCCGCTCTACCTATGTTGACTTATAGGGGCGGTGGGGAGACCTACAGATCCCTTTGCTCCTCCTCGGTAGTCACGAGTTGGCGGCATTCTGAGTTGCCTCGGTATGTATTACTTTATTTACGCATCTTGCATTGTCATTTGTTCATTTAGATATCCTGAGAATCTTGATGTATTTAATACTTTTGCGAGGCTTCCTCAAGTATACCGTCGATCTGTGGGTGAATGCCTCCTTGATGGGGATCTTTGCGGCGGACTCTCGGCAGCTTTGGCGTCTCGGCTTGCGGTATGTTCTCTTGACCACGATCTCAAATCATACTGTTTCGCACAATCTACTATCTTTGCTAAAAATCGCTCACGGTCTTCATACATTGTACTCGTACACTGCATTCTGTACTGATAAACTGCTCACGGCATTCACACACTGCACTCATACACTGCATCTTGCACTGATAAACTGCTCACAATTTTCTGATGTGTTTGTTCTCTGTATTTTCGACCTCCTTTCGATCCCTCGATGGGTGACCTTTGCTCGGTGAGCCTCCGTCTCTACACGGGACGGCGGGATATTCCCTCGTGCAGGCGTGGTCATGTGGGGAGTAGCTCTCGAGCTCCGTTCGAGAGCGGTGAGTCGGGCGAGGCCAGAGTCATTCTTGGAGGCCGGGGCGGCTCGGGCTCGAGCTCTGGCGATGGCAGCTCAGCAGCGCCTTTGTTATACCTTGGGAAGAGGCGAGGTGACCCTTAGGCATGGGGCCTCTTGTTGATGATGATGATTTCTTGCTTCTTTTCTTTATTTCTTTTCTTGTACTTTTCTCTTTTGATAGATAGAGTACCATGTCTTTGCCCTTGACGGGTTTTTATTTTCATAAACTATGTATTGAAAAAGATGATATGAAATGAACTTTTGTTTGAAAAGAATGTTACATTTGTCTATCTTTGCGTATTTCATACTTTACAACTTTGCATCATTCTACACCTCAAATGTAAATGATATTAATTTGTTATCGATGATTTGAACACTTGCGGTGATAATCAAACAACCTGATCAACTAAACCATAAGGCAGCTCTCATACAAACCATTGCTCAATCCGAACACAGCCCATACTCTGCTGAGGGCTAATTTCTTTGAGGATTGATCTGCATTTAACCCATAACTTCGATATTTGGTTCATTACGCACCACAAACCACGAACAAATAGGTCCAATCGACAAGGCGGATCACAAAAGGCACGGTTGCGGTTGAAATACACTCAAATGCCCCAAATTTTCCCTTCCCTTCTCTTGCTTTGCACGGATGTTAGAGAATGGCCTGACATTAGAGCACAAGCGATTACTTTTGAAAGAGGATGGGTTTTCAACGGTGCAGAGCCTAATCCACGAGAACACGGCGGCGGACTCAAACCAAGAAACAAAAGGCACACGACCTAACACAGCGAGACATACTCGGGAAAGACTCAAGACTAAGTTGAGGCCGACAAATCAAAAGACACGACACCTGAGCGCATTTGAAAACAAAAGATCTTGAGGAGCCAATTCTTAGGGCAAGTTTCCCACCCCTCGATTTGTGACTCTCACATCACTCGGCCTTCAAGCTCGGTTTTCTCAAAAACCCTTCTCTCACTTTTCTCTCAACTTACTCCTCTCTATTCTTCAATCTCTCATTTTGCATCCCTCCCGGGGTGAATAGCAGATGAATAGGAAGTAGCGGAGTTCACGCCCGATATAGCTAGCTTGCAACCACTTCTTTGGCGGATAAAAGCGCCTCTCGGACAATCGAGGTTAACGGGGGAGGCGGAGGACTGACTCAATCGTGCCCCTAGTTCGTCATTTTGACCATTTTGTTTTTTAAACATGACTCGACCAAAATGAGAGTTAGATTAACACACTTATTCAATTTTGATTTGAAAATCATGCGAATCAATTTGTGAGCCTTGAAAATTTTCCCTCTTGGGTCCAATCATGGTCCAATTTTGAAAATGGAATAGTTTTCGAGAAAGTAAGTCAACCTCGGTGAAAATTTTCAAAAACTATTTTTGCAAACAATCAATGCTCAACGGCGTAGAACTTACCCTCGAGATATGCAACCTCGGATCGAAGGCAATGGAAAATTGCCCTGGCTTAAGGGGAGAAGGCAGCGGAAAGTTGCCTGGTTTGAACATAACTTCGGGGCAACTTATAGCAGCGGAGAAGCGGAAAGTTGCCCTTGTTTGGATGATGCCATGGCATGTTGTAAGCCGATCTTTGTTGGCGGCGGTCGGATCCCGGACACGGAGAGTCGAAGGCGGCTTGAATCAATATGTGGACCTGATCACAGAAGATGTCGGTGGTTTGGCTTCAAGAGGAAGTTAATCGCAGCGGCTCGGGTTCTGCAATCAAGATATCGGATTCGGAGGAGGCCAGTCAAAACCATGACATGGCACGAGGCGCTATGGGCGTTGAAATTTGGACTTCAAGGTGAAGTTGCCTCGTATCCCAAACATGGGAATCAAGCCTTACGTAGTTAGGTTAGGGTACACTCGGGTATTTTAACCTTCACTATTTTTAGGCTCTAACTTTTGCCAAGGTGCCCAATCACGGGTTTCGACCTTGCGAGCTATGTTTTCGTTTTCATTCTTTTTCTTTTCTTTTGTATTTCTTTTGATATACATTTTTTGCATTTTTTTTTTTTGTATTGTTTCTTTGCTCTAACTTTTGCACAGGTCGCCCTTAGGGTTTTCGGAGCCTGAGCCTCAAGGGTAAAAGTGTAGCATGCCCATGCCAAATGGTTTTGAGATTGAAGCCTCTCTGTATCTGGGAGAAGCGGCTATTGTGTTGATTCTGAAAAGGTCCATCACGGCTACTTCGAGCTTTGCTTGGTGAGATTTGATCTTCTGATCGGACTCGATGCCTCTTGCTCGAGATTTTGCTTTGCTGAGCCACATCTGACGTCGCATTGATAGCTATCGTTTGAACATTACGGATCTTTGGTCAAGGTTTGAAAATAGGGGTCGAGTCTCGGTGAGGCGATCTAAGGCTGCGTAATCTCGAAGCGGTCCCACAGTCTTCATAAGACTACATAAAATATCTTGTTTTGAAAGTTTTTAAGAAAGCGGCGATTTGCTCGTGCGAAGGCGATGTGGAACCAATCTGGATCAAGGCTAGGGTCCTTCTCGATTACTCACGCCGACAAGCATGATTTCATTCATTAAGGGCTTAGCATGCCTCTCTTTCTCTCAATTTGATCAAAGTTTTGCAAATCAGGAATTCCTCCTCTTTGTTTTATCACGCGGTGTTCAAAAGGTTTTGAAAAGCTTAGGTCAAAACAATAATTTTAAGGCACAAAAAAGCGGTGGAATGCCTTTGTCACCCCATTAATTCTCTGGCACAACTAGCCCAACATAAATAATGCGGGATCACGATAGCATGGTACATTTCATTCGGGTTCCCTAGATGTAAGCGGCTCCACTGGCGGTAGACCCAAAAAGCAAAAAAGTAATTACAAAACAAAATGGTGCTCGAGGCAACAACCCGAAGTCACCTAGTATTCTTATACAAAAGAGGCCGACTCATTACAATTAGGCAGACCCTTAAGCAAAAAGGGACTCAAAACAATGAGGCAGACTCAAGACAAATCAAAAATGACTCGATACCCAAGTCGGGTTTTACAAAACTAACATCGGTAGGTGCTCAAAAATCTTGCATAAGCGCCATATCCAAAAATGTACGGATATTGCCCATGAATTTGAATCCCAATTACATACTCATGATGTCGGTGTCCTCGGTATCGTGTCCTCACAATCCAAGAACTCTGTAGTGGTGACTTGGCGAGGTAGGCGGAGGATGACCTTATTATCAATCAAATCCTGTACTTCATGCGGCGGGAACAATTAATCGATAGTATGGCGGTGTTGATGGTATGCCTGATCTTGAGTGGCATCATGGCTTTCTTTGGAAGGGGCTTGGGGGTGGCCTAGGATCGAGGGTGTGAGATGCCCCTTTTTGGCCAAAATCAGAAGTGCCCTAGACAGAGGCAAGTAAAGAGAATGGAAGACCCTGCGTCCTCGGGGCAGGTACTTGGGACCCTGGGTATTCTTGCTAGATGCACTAGCGAATGGGTCAGCGGGTGCGACCTTGGGTTTTGATCCTTCCGGATGCAAATTTGGGAGTGGGAAGAACCTTCTTGGCATGGCCAGGGGCCTATCCGATTCTCTGATATTTGGAGCGCCCTCGGTAGTGGGGAAAACATCATCCACAATTTTGGTTACAATCGCGGATATCATTGTTTGCTCATTCCCCGGCCTTCAAAGCTTTGGGCCTTGACATTTGTTCAATAGTCGGCCTCTACCTTCACTTTGTCTTTGCCTCTGGCCTCGGCACGGTGAGAGGTTTGGGTTGATCTTGGTACATCCTTTGTTGTGGGTGGAGGTCATCTCCGATTGATTGAGCTCGATCTAATCCGCCCGATGTCGGGGCTCTGGGTTCGAAGTTTCCGGCATATGGTGCAACGGTGGCGAGTTGACATTAAATGGCGAGATCCGCCACGGACCTCTGGAGATCGCCTATCATTCCCATTAACTTCGAATGTAGTGGGCTCGCGAGCTGATAGAATTGAGGGTCGGTGGGTGTCTGGCCAGGCGACCTTGGCGGATCTGGCGTATCCTTGATAGCTTCATCTTGTGGGGTGGTTCCTTGACTCGGCCGTCATGACCACAATCTCTTGAGTTACGCATCATGTTGATCCTGCCTCGGCGAGAGAAGACACTAAATTACGACTCAACTCTCTGAATCTCTGGCGAAGCGGAAAACAAGCGACATTTGACCCCAAACGGCTCAAACGGATGTAGTCAAACAAGCTGCACTCTACTCACGAACCTGTTCCTGAAGTCAACATCCCCAAATCTGAATCGATACGCGAGATATAGGTGACCCACAACAATCACGTCTTGGTGCCCGAACTGATGCAGATTCTGGTGGTATATGCATTCCTGTGAGATACACTCTAAAAGCACATAGCAAGTAAATGAGAGCCAATCGCCCTATGTTGGGGTAGGGTTTCCCTGTCCTATTGCATCGAGAGCTAAGGTTTTACTACGCCTTGCGGTTTCAAACAACCTATATCGGGTAAGCAACTTTGTCCTAGTTTGGAATGGTCACTCACAGTTCCGACTATGCAACTAGGTCGAATGGTCCAAAAGGTGCCCGTAAAGCCGGGTTTGTGTTCCCATCTTTGGCGAGCCCGCCGGTCGACCTTATGGACATGCCTTGACAAGACAAGCCTCCGGACAAACGCTCGAGAATAGCGAGATGGCCAACCACGGTGTCCTAGGCGCACCAATGCACATGCAATGCAAAGAAACACATAAGTGTAGTCAAAGCGGGATATCACGAGTTGAGTCAAGCACTCTAAAATCCCAGTAGTCGCCGAGCTGTGCGTCCATGAGGACCTCGCCCTTCTGATTCGGACTCCCTTGTGTCAGCGGTTCATCTGAACCAAAGAGTCCAAATCGGCAAATCATTTGAGAAAGCAGATTTTTTGAAAAGTAGTGCCAAACATGGTGCTTTGCGGTCTGAGTCGCCACCTAAATATTTTATTTTTGGGAAATTTAAAACCACGACTCGGTCGAAGGAATACATATCGTCATCACCAAAGTGGTCTTGGCTCGAGCTTAGATGCGATCGGGAAGGTCACTATGAGCACCCCTTCGCTGGTCAGAAGACCGGCCTCTACTAACCGTGATATCCGTTTTGAAAACTTTATGCGTTCTTATTAGGTTATTAACCTAGAATTACTATGTGATCGCGCAACACAAAAGTATAGACTAGATCGCCTAACTTGGAAATAAACATTGCATATCCGTTTTGTCTCGAAAAAAGCGTGTTGGATTTTGCTACTACTTAAGTAGGCTAAAATCTGATTTCAACGAGTTATTCCAACTCGGGCAATCCAACCTCCATCCACGGGCATTCAAATAGTTTATAACACATAAGCATTTAGCCGCATGGCAATCCTATTGTCATGGCAACAATCACACGTCGCGATATGCTAAAGCCATAAACACTTACATCGTACTCGCGCCAAAACAAGGCTGGTTAGCAAGCGTGCATGACCTAGTTCATGGTAAGTGGCTAATGCAACACGGCGAAATGCAATCTAGAGTAGGCTCGGCTAACCTAAACATGGCATGTGGAATGCGATCAAATAGCATGTATTCAATTTTGGAATTGAAAATTGCGATGCGATTTGTATGATGTGCGAGCCGGTGCATGTAAACAAATGCATGAATGCACACATGCATTGCATAAGGTATGCTAAAATAAGTATGCCCTAATCTACCATAAGCGAGGTAAATAAAAGGGAAGAAAGGAATGGGGGTTGGAAGACATACACCCACTCACGCACTTATTACATTTTGCCCTCGCTCGGAGGGACCAAAGAATATACAAAACCGAATAAATAATTAACTATTCTAGCTAATTAAATATTACAAATCAACTAAATTTAATAAATAAACTAATTAATCTATTTACGCGATAAATGCCTCGGAAGGAGGGGTGACTGCCGCGTGTGCCCGGGACTCGCTCGGGCTGCCTTCTTAGTGCAAGTGTGCCTCTGTTTCGTGTGCTCTCCTACTCTGAAAATTCCCAAAACTTTAGGAGTGCCTCTCGAGCAGGGGAGCATCACCCGGTGAGGCGAGAACCCACGGTGAGGAAGAAGCCAGGCTCTGAATTTCATTATCGGTGCCAAGAGGCGTGGTCGGCCTAAAGAGTGCCGATCGGCCTTTATCCTGCAGAACACCTGGCCCGACAAGCGAGAGGAAACCAAAGGCAAGGCAATGCAAATCAAAGCATGTATGCACCAAGCACATCCCTCATCATGCTATGGACTCAAGAGGGCATGTGCCTCGATTCAGGACCATCAATCGCGCATTTCCATGCGTGATGACCCTAGAACCAAGGGTACAAATTTGATTTAAAATGCATACAAACCAAGCAAGCACATAAGGGGTGCTAAACCTCCATCATGACTTAGTCAAGAGGCCTAGCGTACATGCCAATGCAATGAGGTCCTAAGCATGTTATCTATTATGCACACATGGACAATGGCATGGCATTTATGCAAGCATACAAACAAGCATATAATTCAAGCATACAATCCAATGGAATAGTGGACTTAGACATGAATTAGGCAACTCTAAAAGGCACAAATCGTGGCCAAAGTGCCTAGAAAATGAGACCAAATACACACACACACATGCAAGTGTTAAGGCTCAAGGCTTAGGCATTCAAAAGCAACTCTCATGCACACTTAAGAGGCCAAACATAGGTGATAGCATGCATCAAAAACTCTGAAATCCATGTCAAACATGATGCCAAATCATGCAATGAAGCATGCCAAACAAAGCATGCAAATGGCCTGAGCCTAAGACAAGTCAATAGGGCATTTAAACCACACTTGGCACAAACACATATGGCATGCATAACAACCAAAAATAGGTTCTTAACATGTTCAAGCAAGGCCAAAGAGCTACTTAGATGGCATCTAAGAGTCAATAAGCTAAAGGCATGCATTGAAGCCAAAATATGGAGCATACAAGACATACTCTTAAAGCATTAACTAGGCCACTAAGGCAATCCAACAAGCATGTATGAAGGACTGAAACGGCATGTTAGATGGTTCCAATCATCAAAAACAAAGCTAGAATAGCATACCACATATTCATGCTTTTGAGGCCAACAAGCCAAATACAAAGAGGCTACCAAATTCATGCTAAGATTGGCCAAAATAGCTATGGACAGAGCTAAATCATGGCAAAATAAACACAAGCTTCACAAATCTAAGCTTAAAACATGCTAGAAAATAGGGCAAACAACCTAGACATGTTAAGGCATAAAAAGGGCATTACAAGGCAACTATACTAAGCATGTATAGAAGGCCAAAACCAACTTGAAAACATGTTATATCATGGCATAATAAACATGGAAAACAAGCCAAACATGCTCAACACACACTCAAACATGAAGCTCCTTAAGGAAGCAAAATTTGTCCTTTTAAGGACATCAAGGAGAGGGGTGGCCCTCTCCTTCTTGAGACTTCAAGGCATGCTCTTCACCACTGAAATCCTCAAGATTTGATGGTGAAAAATCTAAGACAAAGTCTCGGATCTCTCCAAAATAGCACAAAATGGGACCTTTTTCAAGGTCTAAAGGGGTCAAACCTCCCCAAACCACAAAACACTCTTAATATACAATGCAGGGGGTTCAAAATCAGAACTTTTTGTGTTATATGCTAAGCTCAAAAACTATTTTAAAAGCAAGTAAAAATAGAGTGCAAAAATGGGGAATAAAGGGTAGTTTTGCTTACCCTTGTAGCCTTCTTCACAAAGGTTGTGGTTGATGCTTCCTTGAGCTCAAAATCTGTCAAGAACCTCCAGAACGACCTCTAGAACCTCGGTTGCAAGGAGGAGGTGAAACACTAGGTGTTTTAGTACAATAGTGTGAACTAAAACACCTAGTGTACTAAGAGAAAAAGAGATATGATATATGTATCTAACTTAACCTAAAAATCGAGCTCGGCTCTCTAACAATGTCTAATGCTCTAAAAATGCTAACCCTCAAACAAGAGGAGAGCTTTCCTCTTATAGAACTTGTAAACTTACAAGCTAAGCAAACAAGGTTCATCCCTCCATACGTGTATGGAGGGAAAGAATGCTCAAAAAATGCGAAAATATCTCGAAAGCAAGTGCACAATTAAATTCGTGGGCAAATTGGTCATTTCGCCCAAAATAGTGCCGGCGGCACAATATAGTGCAGTGACAACTACTGACCCAGACGGTGGCCTCTAGCCCGGCCGGTGGTGTGTAGGATGCCTCACAAAGCATTCTCTGCCCTTCAAGGCAAAACACAAGTGTTTGGTGCAAAACCAAACACAAGCAGTCAAGTTCGGAGGTCTGAGGCAGCGGCCGAGCGAGAACTCGGGAACTCAAACGAACACAAACATGGATAATCACCGAGTGTTCCAGCGGTGGCGTCCAAGTCTTGAGGGCGATCAAAAATGGGGTGTCTCTGATTTGCCCTCTTTGTGAGAACTCGAAAGTCATAACAATGGCGGGAGTGAATGTCAAAGCCGAAACGACCCATTTTGACAAGGCCAAGACTTGGACAAACATGCAAATGGTTGAACATCATGCAAAAGAAAGTCGTAATGAAGCACACATGCACGATTATAAGCTAACATGCACCAATCTACACTACAATGCAGAAAGGATGTAAGAGAATTACGCAATTCTCAAAAGCGTCTCCTACGGAGGATACAATACATGCGGCTCGCTGGTTTGCCGCGGTAAATGAAGCGTACATACAATATCGTGCACGTAAAGAAAGCAAACTTAACGGTATAATAGTGTTAGCAAAATGCATGACATATGCAGTGCGAATGGTGAGTGATCTGCAATACATACAAAACTATGTATGGATAATGGAAATGATAATGTAGTGCTATTAAAACTAATGCGAACTACATGCAGGCAATTGAATCATGATTCAAGCGAGGCGGTTGAAACCACACAAATGTCAAATAGATTGATGGAGGTAACAAGTTCGTGTCCCATAGAGCGATATCGATCTATGAGGAATACGCACGAACACCGTGTCCCATAGAACGATGTCCGATCTATGAGTAATACGCCGGACACAAGAACAAGTATTGAGTGGATTGACATAAGTGGGGAAAGCGACCCATGGGGTGAGAATAATGATCCTAATCTGGGGACGCAATGACTACACTACAATGTAATGGAAATGGATACAATGGGTATGGCATGCAGGCAAACCGTATTTCGCCTAGGAAGGCATGCACACATACAAGCCGCGTCTAACACAGAAAAGGTGCCGCAACCTCAATCCAACATACCAGCGTGGAGTAGGCGCGATACACATACAGAACTATGCTTCAACGTGAAGAGTAAGGGCACATACCAGACCAAGCTCAACAAGGAAAGGCGCAAGCCATAGATGGAAGATGATGCAGTGAATGCATGCAGCTACAATGCAATAGAAATGGATATTTACAGAAATGCATGACATATGCACTATACTACAATGGAATGCATGACATATGCATGTTGTTTTGTTTTGAATGTTTTTGGAAATGCATGACATATGCAATAGTATTGATGATGCATGAGATGCAGGTGTTTTTTTTGAATGTTTTTTGAAATGCGACATATGCAATAAATATTGATGCGTTTTTTGTTTGAAAATGCATGACATATGCAATAGTATTTACAATGAAATGCATGATAAATGCAATGTGATGCAATAGCTGCGATTGCGATTTCCCTATTCTACCAGCAGGTGATATACTAGGTTGGTTCATTATCGAGAGGCGTAAACACCGCCTCAACCTATGGGGCTTCCATCTGATTTCAAGCCGAGGGTACATCCCCAGGTATTTAAACCAGACTTTAGTCTCGGAAATTCGAACCTTTGCGTTCTAGGCACAAGCCATTCAAACTCTAGTTTTCACCGTCCCCATTGGTCTCCTAGGAACTCACCAAACCTGACGGGTGGCTTTACGGACCAATCGAAAGTCGTTCGACACGACAAACACCGAAGGAATTGCACCTTGAGAGGACTTAAGGTCTCCTAGACCGTGCGTGTTTAAGGTCTCGCCCGGACGAATAGAACCGATGAGATCATAAAACAACGCTACGGAAGCATGCAAAATGCAATGAGGTGCATCTTAATGCACGAAGGTTTTACCTCCAGGATTTAAGGTCTCCTAGACGTGTGTGTTTAAGGTCTCGCCCGGACCGTGCGGCAAGCTGTTACACAATACTTTAAGTGTATGCGATGCAAATGGGGCAAATGAGGCGTGCATGTCTCAAAAGATGGAAAATGGAGTGCAATGAGGGTGCGCTAAGCGGTAGCGATGAAATGCATGCCAAATGCAATGAGGGCAACTCTAGTGCACCAAGGTCTTGCACCTCTAGAGGATTTAAGGTCTCCTAGACGCTGCGTGTTTAAGGTCTCGCCGGACGGTATGGGGCAACCATGCGAATGTGACACGCGTGCCACAAAGGTGCGTAACAATGCAAATGAGAATGAAATGAACCATGATGAGGCGTGCATACCTCATAGGTGGAAAATGAAATGCAAAAGCGAGGCACGCGCACCTCGAAATGCGATGAAATGCGAAATGAGGCAGACGCCTCATTTGATGGAAAATGAAGTGCAAAAGCGAAGGCGTCGTGCCTCGAGATGCAATGAAATGCGAAATGAGGCACACGTACCTCATTTGATGGAAAATGAAGTGCAAAACGAGGCGTACGTGCCTCGGGATGCAATGATATGCGAAATGAGGCACACGTACCTCATTTGATGGAAAATGAAGTGCAAAACGAGGCGTACGTGCCTCGAGACGCAATGATATGCGAAATGAATGTAATGAGGTGCACCTTAATGCACCGAAGGTCTTGCACCTCCCGAGGATTTAAGGTCTCCTGGACCGCACGTGTTTTTGGTCCCGCCGGACCGTGCGTGTTTTTGGTCCCGCCGGACCTGGGGGGTAGAATGAAAGGCACATGAGGCACGCGTACCTCACGGGATGGAGAATGAAATGCAAAACAAAGTACGTGAGGTAGTAGACCTCACGTGACTCAAAATGAGATGCAAGATGAAGGAGTACGACACGCATGCCGCATGACAATGCAAAATGGTGCAAGTCGCAAGAGACGTGCAAAATGGCGCGATGCGTTTAGACAATGCACATGGGGCAGCTTTTGAATCTCAGAAGCGACAAAAGGATACGAAAGGATACAATCTCTGCTTGAATTTGAGTGCCACGCACAGTAGAGACGGTCCGAAGTCAAAACGGAGGCCGGTCGAGCATCGGGGATGCATTTTTTTGTACTTTCTTGAGCTATGAAGACCCAAAACTCCTCAATTTGCCTAAACAGGGCCTTGGGAACACCACTGCCGGGTGGGGTGGTCACCTGCCACCGTGCATGAACTCATCTATCGGCACAAAATAGTGCCGGCCACTCGCTTGATGCCGACCGGCCAAAAATGACTGATCGGGGGCAGTTTTGCCATTTTGCCTCGGGTTTTATAAAATAGGGTTCCCAAACCCTATTTTCTTCACTTCAAGCCGCCGAAATCCAACCCTCTCTCTCTAGAGTGTTTTCCCTTTGGTTTTTCGCCGATTTCTTCGCGCTCTCCCATTCGTCGTTAATTCGTGATTTCCATCGCGTTTCGCACATTTTGAACCGATCGAAATTTTGTTTCGGCGCCTCTTTTGCTATTTCCGCCTTTTCGGGACTTGTTCCCCTCGACTTTCTCTTCATTCTCGTGCCTTTTCACATTCCGACCTTCCCGGCCATTTCCGGCCCTCTCGGGGTTGACCTTCTCGGTTGACTTTTCGTATTCCGGCCCATTTTTCATTTTCCGATCGTTTTTCACCACCACTACCTATGGCAGACGACGTTCCACATGTCGGGACTCCCCCGGACCATGAGATGGACCCCGGGGTCGAGCTCCTCCCATTGAGCGAGCGCCCATTCGATCCGGCGACCTATCGCCCGGCCATCCACGTGCTACCACCGATGGACTTCGCCATTTCAGCGGCTTTGTGAGTTTTGGACCCGAGCTTCTTTGCGCGAGACCTCCCGCTTGTCTGCTGGCGCCTCCGAGGTAACATTCGGTCTCTTATTTTCCGCTATGTAGGATTTCGTCAATCGCCATAGCTAATGAACCCGTTAATGCTTAGATTACGATCTTGTTGAGCAGTAGTCGATTGTAGACAAACTCACTCGACACTGTTTAGGACCGGCGCACATGCACATACCTTTGCACTAGTGCGAATCACCCAAACACCGGCACACATTGCCGCCAATTCACCAACACTCGGCGCTTATTTGAATCTGAAAACTCGCCGCATGCTAGATTTGCACAAAACTACACCGAAGAGCGGACACATCACCGTTGTAGTTCTTTGAAACATACCAAGACACGGCTTCTATTTGAGCGTTGAAAAACGCACGCCGCTGTTTACACCAATCCTCATAGAACACGGCATGTCCGGACATGACCCACAGCGATGGTGAAACCCGATACAGCAGAATCTGGAAAATGTGCACACATGCACCGTGTCTGCATGCTAACCTTCACAAAAACCGACACATCACGGCCGTATTCCACATGATATCTGAAACGATATCTGCTTGAATCGAAAAATGTGCACACATGCACCGTGTTTATCTTGGAGCATCTAAAACACTGCGACGCATACGGGTTTGTAGTTTACTATAAGCACACGGCACCGGTTTACTTGAACTTTAAAAATCTGCCGCATATCTGGATTTATACCAGCGCATATCTTCATATGGCTTTGCGATTTCTTGATTCGGGGGACTCCATACTCTCCGGGTATGGGAACATTACCTTCAGGCTTATGCCGGCAGCCATTGCCGTTAAGCGCATCGTGGATCGGCCGGCCGGTACCTTCTGCGGGGACTTTCGGACTCTCTACTTGCGGACCTCTTCTTGCCGCTCTGGCGGAAGGTGGTGGGATACCACCGATTCTTTTCACCTATCGTGACAAGGGACATAGCGATGACCCCTTATGACTTCTCGATGCTCGCGGCATCGGGGTGAAGTGATCCGATCCCGCCGACGAACATGGACGAGTGGATCGCGCTCGAGTTCATTGCTTTCGGCGCCGCCACTTGTTAAATCGAGGTTAAATCGCTACTCTGGTTCGAGGTGCGATTTAGTCGCGAACCATCTTTGGTGGGCCAGCTCAGATGACCAGAGGCGGCGAGAGGTATGCCGTGGCTTTCTCATGTTTTCTTTGGGGACCACCTGTTTGCCGACGAGGCGAACAGTGCCCTCTGCACCTTTCAGCGCCTTGGTGGACGTCGAGAGGATTGTTCGGTATGATGGTAGCGGCTCGCCACCCTTATGGTTATATGAGCTCGATCTCTCGTGGTAGCGGCAATTTGTTGGGAGGCTATTAGCGAGCTTAGGAGGTATGTCTCCTTCTCTGCTTTTCATTTACATTCTATACTTTACGTATTGCTGCACCTTTGCACATCTTGTTATGCATACTTTATACTTCTTGTATCATACACACTCTGCATATACACTCTTGCTACATTATTTACGCTTTATTTACGCTTTACGCTTTTACGATAATCATCTTGGCGTCATTTTGCGGTTGTGGGTCTATGCCTACTTTCGAGCTAGAGCGATCTGGGAAACGGAGACTCCTCCGGTTGTCCCCTTTTCTCGCCGTTACGACGGGCGATGTGTCCGGAGACCCCGGGACACTTTTAGCTTCTACCGTCGTTTCTTCGACACCATCACCCCCGAGGTATGTTTACTTCGATCCGTTTTTTTAAGCTTAGCCTTCATCGTACTTTTCTATATCGATGAATAATCAAGCGTATTTCCTTCAGTCATCTGGCGCTATGGGCTCCACTCCCGGTGATCTGAGATCGATGCGGTGCCATCGAGACTTCCAGCTAGGGTTCTCTGGAGGTCGGTCTGTCGAACTGGTACACTGGTGGCGCTTCTTCGTCGAGACCACAGGATCGCGGGCAGATAGTTCGATCCATCCTCCGAGCACATGAGGACAGAGAGGTTTTCTGTGCGGCGGATGGAGGACTACACCCTCGGTGGGCCATAGATGTGGATGCCTCTGAGGCGGCGACTAATACAGTATGCGTTCGGACCTTCTGATCGACCTCTGGCGGGGCTCCGTGATCGGTGAGACCCATGGCGCCAGCCGGCGAGCAGGAAGCGAGGCGGGGCCATCACAGAGGCTCGAGCTCATGGCGGGAGAAGTGCAGAGGGGCGAGGGCGGGTGGCGCTCTACCTACTATGTTGACTTATAGAGGCGAGTGGGAGACCTACAGATCCTTTGCTCCTCCTCCTTTGGTCACGAGTTGGCGGTATTCTGACTTACCTCCGGTATGTATTACTTTATTTACGCATCTTGCATTGTCATTTCGTTCATTTAGATATCCTGAGAATCTTGATATATTTAATACTTTTGAGCTTCCTCGAGTATACCGTCGATCATGTGGAGTGAATGCCTCCTTGATGGGGATCTTTGCGGCGGACTCTCGGCTTTGGCGTCTCGGCTTGCAGTGCGTTCTACTAACCACGATCTCGAATCATACTCTGTTCGCATAATCTACTATCTTGCACAAAAATCGATAAAGCGCTCACGGTTTTCATACATCGTACTCATACACTGCTTGCATTACGTCTTGATAAAGCGCTCACGGTTTTCACACTTTGTACTCATACTGCTGCATTCTATCTTGATAAAGCTGCTCACAGTTTTTACGATGTGTTTGTTCTTTGTATTTTCAGCCTCCTTTCGATCCCTCGATGGGTGACCTTTGCTCATTTGGGCCTTCCGTCTCTACCCGGGATGGCTGGATATTCCCTCGTACTGCAGGGGCGTGGTCATGTGGGGAAGCTCACGAGCTCAGTTCGAGGCGGTGAGTCGGGCGAGGCCAGAGTCATTTCGGAGGAGGCCGGGATAGCTCGGGCTCGGGCTCAGCGATGGCAGCTCGACGACGCCTTTGTGCTTCGCCGAAGAGGCGAGGCGACCCTTAGGCATGAGGCCTATTGCTGATGATGATGATTTTTACTGCTTCTTTTCTTTATTTCTTTTCTTGTACTTTTCTCTTTTGATAGATAGAGTACCATGTCTTTGCCCATGACGAGTTTTTTTTTTCATAAACTATGTATTGGAAAAAGATGATATGAAACGAACTTTTTATCTGAAAAGAATGTTACATTGGTCTGTATCTGCGTATTTCATACTTTGCACTGCACTGCATCATTCTACACCTCAAATGTAAATGATATTAATTTGTTATCTGATGATTCGAACACTCGCAAGGTGATAATCAAACAACGATCAACTAAACATAAACAGCTCATACAAACCATTGCTCAATCCGAACACACAGCCCATACTCTGCTGAGGGCTAATCTGCTGGGGATTGATCTGCATTTAGCCCATAACTCAGTATTTGGTTCATTCTGCATATAGCAAACCCTGAAAAAAAAAAAAAAAAAAAAAAAAATAGGTCCAATCTGACAAGACGGGTCACAAAACTGACACGGTTGTAGTTGAAATACACTCAAATGCCCCAAATTTTCTCTTCCCTTCTCTTGCTTTGCACGGATGTTAGAGAATCGCACAGCATTCCGAGCACAAACGATTACTTTTTGAAAGAGGATGGGTTTTCAACCAGGGTACCGAGCCTAATCACAGAACACGGCGAGGCAGACTCAAACCAAGAAACAAAAAGGCACACGACCTAACACAACGAGACATACTCGGGAAAGACTCAAGACTAAGTTGAGACTGACAAATCAAAAGACACGACACACAGACATGTTCACCAAAAGACCTCGAATCTTGAGGAGCCAAATCTTCTGGGTATTATTCCCGTCCTTTCTGATTTATGATACTCGCATCACTCGGCCTCGAGCTCGGTTTTCTCACAAAAACCCTTCTCTCACTTTTCTCTCAACTTACTCCTCTCTATTCTTCAATCTCTCATTTTTGCATCCCTCCCGGGGTGAATATGAGATGAATAGGAAGTAGCGGGTTCACGCCTTATATAACTTGCAACCACTCCTTGGCGGATAAAGTGCCTCTCGGGCAATCAGTTAACGGGAAGACGGAGGACTGACTCAATCGTGCCCCTAGTTAGTCATTTTGACCATTTTGTTTTCTAAAATAGTTGACCAAAATGAGAGTTAGATTAACACACTTATTCAATTTTTGATTTGAAAATCATGCGAATCGGTGTGAGCCGAAAATTCTCCTTTTGGGTCCAAACATGGTCCAATTTTGAAAATGAAATAGTTTTCGAAAAAGTAAGTCAACCTCAGTAAAAATTTTCAAAAACTATTTTTGCAAACAATCAATGCTGAACGAGCGTAGAACTTACCCTCGAGATATGCAACCTCGGATCGAAGGCAATGGGAAATTGCCCCTGGCTTAAAAGGGGAGGGAAGGCAACGGAAAGTTGCCCCTGGTTTGAACGGTAGCTCAGGGCAATTTATGGCAATGGAGGGCAACGGAAAGTTGCCCTTGTTTTGGATGATGCCATGGCATCTTTGTAAGCGATCTTTTGTTGGCGATGGTCGGATCCCGGACGCGGAGAAGTCGAAGATGGCTTGAATCAATATGTAGACAGATCACTGGAAGGTGTTGGTGGTTTAACCAGGAGGAAGTTAATCACGCGACTCAGATTCTTGCAATCAAGATATCGGATTCGGAGGAGGCAAAATGATCAAAACCATGACATGGCACGAGATGCTATGGAGCGTTGAAATGGACTTCAAGATGAAGTTGCCTCGTATCCCAAACATGGGAATCAAGCCTTACGTAGTTCGGTTAAGGTACACTCGGGTATTTTAACCTTCACTATTTTTAGGCTCTAACTTTTGCCAAGGTGCCCAATCGAGTTTTCGACCTTGCGAACTATGTTTTTCGTTTTCATTCTTTTCTTTTCTTTTGCATTTCTTTTGATATACATTTTTGCATTTTTTGTCTTTTCTTTTTTCTTTTGTATTGTTTCTTTGCTCTAACTTTTGCAGGTGCCCTTAGGGTTTTAAATGAGCCTCTCAAGAGGTAAAAGTGTAGCTTGCCCATGCCAAATGGTTTTGAGATTGAAGCCTCTCATGTCTGGGAGAAACAGCTATTGTGTTGATTCTTGAAAGGCCCATCACGGCTACTTCTCAAGCTTTGCTTAGTGGAGTCTGATCTTCCTGATCGGGCTCTGATGCCTCTTGTGTCAGGGCTGGTTTGGACTGGGCCACACAGACGCCGCATTGGTAGCTACCTTTTGGACATTACGGATCTTTGGTCAAGGTTTGAAAATATGGGGGTCGAGTCTCGAGGTGAGAAGCGATCCTAAGGCTGCGTAATCTAGAAACGGTCCCACGAGGTCTTCGCAAGACTACATAAAATATCTTGTTTTGAAAGTTTTTAAGAAAGCGACGATTTGCTCGTGCCGAAGACAGTGTGGAACCAATCTGGATCAAAGCTAGGGCCCTTCTCAGTACTCACGCCGACAAGCATGATTTCATTCATTAAGGGCTTAGCATGCCTCTCTTTCTCTCGGATTGATCAAAATTTTGCAAAACCCGAAGAATTACTTCCCCTTTGTTTTTATCACCGCAGTGTTCAAAAAAGGTTTTGAAAAACAGGTCAAAACAATAATTTTAGGGCACAAAAAAGCGGTGGAATGCCTTTGTCACCCTACTCAATTCTCTGGCACAACTAGCCCAACATAAATAATGCGGGATCATGATAGCATTTTGTTTCAATCGGGTTCCCTAGATGTAAAGCGGCTCCTGGCGGTAGACCCAAAAAAGCAAAAAGTAATTACAAAACAAAATGGTGCTCGAGGCAACAACCGAAGTCACCGATTTTCTATACAAAAGAGGAACCGACTCATTACAATTAGGCAGAGACCCTTAAACAAAAGGATGACTCAAAACAATGAGAGCAGACTCAAGACAAATCAAAAATGACTCGACACCCAAGTCGAGTTTTACAAAACTAGTATTGGCGGGTGCTCAAAAATGCGTAACGCCATATCCAAAAATGTACGAGATATTGCCCATGACGGTTGAATCTCAATTACATACTCGCAGTATCGGTGTCCTCGGTATCTGTGTCCTCACAATCCAAGAACTCTGTAGTGACTGATTTAGGCGAGGTGGGTAGGAGGATAACCTTGTTATCAATCAAATCACATACCTCATGACGGAGGCGGAAGCAATTATCGATGGCGTGGCGGTGTTGATGGTACGCCTGATCTTGAGTGGCATCATGGCTCTTTGGAAGGGGTTTGGGGAGCGGCCTAGGATCGAGGGTGTGAGATGCCCTTTTGGCTAAAATCAAGTGCCTAGACAACGGCATGTAGAGAGGATGGAAGGCCTGCGCCCTCGGGGCAAATGCTTGAATCGAGGACTCTTGCTAGATGCACTAGCGAATGGGTCGTAGTGCGGCCTTAGGTTTCTGATCCTTTCCGGATGCAGGGTTGGGAGTGGGAAGAACCTTCTTGGCATGACGGGGCCTATCCCGGTTCTCTGATTGACTGGAACTGCCCTCGGGCGAAGTAGGGAAAACGTCATCCATACTTTTGGTTACAATTGCGGATACCTGTTGTTTGCTCATTCCTCCGGTTTTCAAAGCCTGGACTGCCCACAGCAGTTGTTCCACAGGGTCGGCCTCGGCCTTTACTTTGTCTTTGCCTCTGGCCTCAGCCTGATGAGAGGTTTGGGTTGGTACTGGTACATCATTGTTGTGGGTGGAGGTCATCTCCGACCGAGTGAGCTCGATCACAATCCGCCCCAGTATCGGGTGCTCCTGGGGTTCGAAATTTCCAGCATACGATGCAACTGGTGGCGAGGTTGACATTCCGTAAGCAAGATCCGCCACGGACCTCTGGAGATCGCCTATCATTCCCATTAACTCGAATGTAGTGGGCTCGCGAGCCTGATAGAATTGAGGGTCAGTTGGGTGTCTGCGGGCGACCTGGCGGAGTGCGGCATGTCAACGATAGCCTCATCTTGTGGGGTGGTTCCTTGACTCGGCGGCCGTCATGACCACAATCTCTTGAGTTACGCATTATGTTTGGTCTGCCTCGGCGAGAGAAGACACTAAACGATACGACTTAACTCTCTGAATCCCTGAACTGAAACGGAAAACAAGCAGCATTTCAGCCCTAATCAGATCAAGCACGGGTGTAGTCAAACAACTGTACTCCACTACTGAACACTGTTCCCCAAAAATCATTGTCCCAAATCTGAATCTGATACATGAGATATAAGCATTTCTCAAAACAACGATCTTTGGTGCCCTCAGGCCGGATACTTAAACTTGCAAACTGATCTGTATGTTCCCTACAGAGTTACACTCTAAAAGCACATAGCAAGTAAATGAGAGCCAATACACCCCTATGTTGGGGTAGGGTTTCCCTGTCCTATTTTGTCAAGAGCTAGGGTTTCACTACGCGCGCAGCGGTTTCAAAACAACCTAAATCGGGTAAGCAACCTGTCCTAGTTTGGAATGGTCACTACGGATTCCGACTATGCAACTAGGTCGAATGGTCCAAAAGGGTGCCCCGGTAAACCGGGGTTTGTGTTCCCATCTTGGCGAGCCATAGCCGGTCAGCCTTACGGTCATGCCTTGACAAGACAAGCCTCCGGCAAACCGCTCAGGAATAGCAGATGGCCAACACGGTGTCCTAGGCGCACCAATGCATATGCAATGCAAAGAGACACATAAATGAAATCAAAACAGGATATCACGAGTTCGAGTCAAGCTCTCTAAAATCCTCAGAGTCACGAAGCGTACGCGCCCGTGGGCTTCGCTCTCTGATTCGGACTCGATTGTGTCATGATTCATCGAACCAAGAGTCCAAATCCGACCAAATCGTTTGAGAAAAGCAGATTTTTGAAAAGTAGTGCCAAACATGGTGCTTTGCTAGATTCTGAGTCGCCACCTAAATATTTTTATTTGGGAAATTTAGGAAACCACGACTCGGTCAAGAAATACATGTAAAATCATTACCAAAGTGGTCTTGGCTCGAGCTTTAGATGCGATCGGGAAGGTCACTATGAGCACCCCTTTTCGCCGGTCCGAAGGCCTCTACTAACCGTGATATCCGTTTTTGAAAACTTTATGCGTTCTTATTCCGGTTATTAACCTAGAATTACTATGTGATGCGCACAACGCAAAAGTATAGACTAGATTGCCTAACTTGGAACTAAACATTGCATATCCGTTTTGTCTCGAAAAACGTGTTAGATTTTGCAACTCGCAAGTAGGCTAAAATACGGATTTCAACGAGTTGTTCTAACTCAAGCAACCCAACCTCCACCCACAGGCATTCAAACAGTTTATCATGTAAGCAACAAGCCGCATGGTAAGCCTACTATCATGGTAAACATTCACACGCATGCGATATGCTAAAGCCGTAAACACTTACATCGTACTCCGCGCCAAAACAAGAAACTGGTTAGCAAACATGCATGACCTAGTTCATGTTAAGTGGCTAATGCAACACAGGCAGGGATGCGATCTAGAGTAGGCTCGGCTAACCCTAAACATGGCATGTGAAATGCGCGAGTAGCATGTATTCAATTTGGAATTGAAATACAATGCAGTTTGTATGATGTACCGAGCCCGGTGCATGTAAACAAATGCATGTATGCACACATGCATTGCATAAGGTATGCTAAAATAAGTATGCCCTAATCTACCATTGTAAGCGGGTAAATAAAAGGGATAGAAAGAAGTGGGGGTTAGAAGACATACACCCACTCACACACACTTATTACATTTTTGCCCTCGCTCGGAGGGACCAAAATAATATACAAAACCGAATAAATAATTAACTATTCTAGCTAATTAAATGTTACAAATCGACTAAATTAATTAAATCAAATAATTAATCTATTTAAGCGATAAATGCCTCGGAAGGAGGGCTGACTGCCGCGTGTGCCCGGGACTCGCTCGGAACTACACTGCCGCGCAAGTGTGCCTCTGTTTCCTCTGCTCTCCTTCTCTGAAAATTCCCAAAACTTCAGGAGTGCCTCTCAGAGCACTGGGGAGTATCACCGGCTGAGGCAGGGAGCCACCGGCTAAGGAAGGAAACCACCGGCTCTTAATTTCATTATCGGCTGCCAAGAGGCGTGGCCAGACTAAAAGTGCCGATCGGCCCTTTATCCTCAGAACACATGGCAATGACAGCCAGAGGAAACCAAAGGCAAGGCAATGCAAATCAAAGCATGTATGCACCAAGCACATCCCTCATCATGCTATGGACTCAAGAGGGCATGTGCCTCGATTCCCGGACCATCAATCGCGCATTTCCATGCGTGATGATCCTAAGAACCAAGGGTACAAATTTTATTTAAAATGCATACAAACCAAGCAAGCACATAAGGGGTGCTAAACCTCCATCATGACTTAGTCAAGAGGCCTAGCGTACATGCCAATGCAATGAGGTCCTAAGCATGTTATCTATTATGCACACATGGACAATGGCATGGCATTTATGCAAGCATATAAACAAGCATATAATTCAAGCATACAATCCAATTGTAGATTGGTCTTAAACATGAATTGGGCAGCTCTAATAAGGCTCAAAACAGTGGCCCAAAATGCCTAGAAAATGAGACTAAACACACGCACACACATGCACATGTTAAGGCTTAAGACTTAGGCATACAAAGTCAAACTCTCATGCACACTTAAGAGACCAAACATAGACTGATAGCATGCATCAAAAACTCCGAAATTCATGTCAAACATGATGCCAAATCATGCAATGAAGCATGCCAAACAAAGCATGCAAATGGCCTAGGCTTAAGACAAGTCAATAGGGCATTTAAACCACACTTGGCACAAACACATATGACATGCACTTAACAACCAAAAACAGGTTCTTAGCATGTTAAAGCAAGGCCAAAGAGCTACTTAGATGGTATCTAAGAGTCATTAAGCTAAAGGCATGCATTGAAGCCAAAACATGGAGCATACAAGACATACTCTTAAAGCATTAACTAGGCCACTAAGGCAATCCAACAAGCATGTATGAAGGACTGAAATGGCATGTTAGATGGTTCCAATCATCAAAAACAAAGCTAGAATAGCATACCACATATTCATGCTTTTGAGGCCAACAAGCCAAATACAAAGAGGCTACCAAATTCATGCTAAGATTGGCCAAAATAGCTATGGACAGAGCTAAATCATGGCAAAATAAACACAAGCTTCACAAATCTAAGCTTAAAACATGCTAGAAAATAGGGCAAACAACCTAGACATGTTAAGGCATAAAAGGGCATTACAAGGCAACTATACTAAGCATGTATAGGAGACCAAAACCGACTTGAAAACATGTTATATCATGGCATAATAAACATGGAAAACAAGCCAAACATGCTCAACACACACTCAAACATGAAACTCCTTAAGGAAGCAAAATTTGTCCTTTTTAAGGACATCAAGGAGAGGGGGTGGCCCTCTCCTTCTTGAGACTTCAAGGCATGCTCTTCACCACTGAAATCCCTCAAGATTTCAGTGGTGAAGAGATCCTAAGACCAAAGTCTCGGATCTCTCCAAAATAGCACAAAATGGGACCTTTTTCAAGGTCTAAAGGGGGTCAAAGTTCCTCAAACCACAAAACACTCTTAATATACAATAAAGAGGGTCAAAATTCAGAACTTTTATGTGCCAAACACTAAGCTCAAAAACAGTTCTAAATTAGGTAGAAATGAGTTGCAAAAATGGGGAAAAAAGTGCAAGTTTCTCACCCTTGATGACTACCTTCACAAGAGTTGTTGGTGATGCTTCCTTGAGCTCAAATCCAGTCAAGAACCTCCAAGAACAGCCTCTGGAACCTCAGTTGCAAGGAGAGGGTGAAACACTAGGTGTTTTAGTACAATAGTGTGAACTAAACACCTAGTGTACTAAGAGAAAAAGAGAGATATGATATATGTATCTAACTTAACCTAAAAACGAGCTCAGCTCTCTAACAATGTCTAATGCTCGAAAAATGCTAACCCTAAGTCAAGAGGAGAGCTTTCCTCTTATAGAACTTGTAAACTTACAAGCTAAGCAAACAAGACCTCATCCCTCCATACACGTGTATGGAGGAAGCAATGCTCAAAAGGCATGCGAAAATATCTCGAGAAAGCAAGTGCACAGTTAAATTTGGGCAAATTGGTCATTTCGCCCAAAATAGTGCCGACCGGCACAAAATAGTGACCGGCACTATACAAGATGCAGTGACAACTTCTGACCACCGGTGGCCTCTAGCCCCGGTGGTGTGTAGGATGCCTCACAAAGCATTCCCTGCCCTTCAAGGCAAAACACAAGTGTTTGGTGCAAAACCAAACACAAAAGTCAAGTTCGGAGGTCTGGTAGGCGCCAGGCCGTGAGAACTCCGGGAACTCCAAACGAACACAAACATGGATAATCACCGAGTGTTCCAACGGTGACGTCCAAGTCTTGAGGACGGTCAAAAATGGGGTGTCTACACTTGTGTGCTTTTTTTTTTGTCCTCTGGGAGTTGTTCAGAAGAGAGGAATGCAGCAATGGGGTCCATCCAACTTGGTGCAGATTCTATAACGTTGACATGGATTTCCTCCGAAGGGCCAATACTCGGCTCCGGGATGAAACCTACTTCGATGGTCCGTTTGATCTCAGAATTGATGGCGGAGGCTAGACACGCTAAGGCATCTACGTGTGTGTTCTAGTCGCGTGTTATTTGGTTCAGTTCGTGATGGCCAAATTTTGCCAGCAAGAAATTGGTCGTTTTCATGTAGGCCACCATACGGTCGTTTCTTGCCGCGTACTCCCCCTTTAGCTGACTGATTACCAATTTTGAATCACAAAACACAAGCAAACGCCGAGCGCCGAGAAGGTGCGCATTCCGCAGACCGGCTAGAAGGGCTTCGTATTCGGCTTCGTTATTTGATGCTTCGAAGCCAAGCTTGACGGCCTGCTCAATTACTGCGCCGTTTGGAGACATGATTACAACTTCGGCGCCGCTGCCCTTTGGTTAGACGATCCATCACAGTATAATTGCCAAATATCCCCGACATAAATTCTCCAGTTCGGCTTTGGTCGAGCTTCAGCCTTTGGTCGAACTTCATCAGGTTTGAGGTTGGCAAGCCCGCCGGTGAATTCGGCAACAAAGTCGGCCAGCACATGCCCCTTGATTGCGGTTTTAGGTAAAAACTAAATGTCGTATTGGCCGAGTTCAACAGCCCATTTTGAAACACGTCATGATGCTTCAGCACTCCGTAGTACTGATCGGAGGGGATAATCTGTTAGCACCCCAATGCTATGTCCCTGGAAGTAATGCATTAGTTTTCTCGCCACCATGACTAGGGCTAAGATGAGTTTTTCCAGTGGAAGGTAGCGTGTTTCGGCGTCAACCATTGCCTTGCTCACATAATACACTGGCCGTTGCTCCCCCTCCTCCTCTTTTAACGATGCTTGACGGCCCTATTGAAGCGCCAAATATAGAATGAGCGAGATCCTGTGGCGGGTGTTGTCAAGAGAGGTACTGAGCGGAGGTAAGTCTTGAGTCCGTTGAAAGCTGTTTCGCATTCGGCGAACCATTCAAAAGCCTTGCCCTACCGTAGTGTCTGAAAGAATTGTCGGCAGTGGTCTGTAGATCGGCTGATGAACCTGTTGAGTGCAGCGGCCATCTCCATCAACTTTTGGACTTCTTTTACTGAACGGGGGGAGCCGAGTTCCAAGATTGCTGTGACTTGCCTCGGGTTGGCTTCGATTCCTCAGTGATTGACGATGTAACCCAGGAATTTGCCAGAGCCGATTCTGAACGCACACTTGGAAGCGTTGCCATTTCAGACTTTACGTATTTGCGTAAATCTTTGAATGTCTTTTCTAGATCGGCTATATGATTCTGTTCTTCTTTGGACTTGACCACCATATCGTCGATGTATACTTCTATAGTGTGGCCGAGTTACTCTTTGAACATGGCGGTGACCAGTCTTTGGTAGGTTGCCCCTGCATTCTTCAGCCCAAAAGACATAACTTTGTAGCAGTAGGTTCTTCTTGGGGTGAGGAATGCAGTTTTGTCCTGGTCATCTGGATGCATGGCGATTTGATGGTAGCCTCTGTAAGCATCGAGGAAGCTTATACGTTGATGGCGCGCTGTCGCATCGACAAGTTGGTCGATTCTGGGTAGGGGAAAACAGTCTTTGGGGCAAGCTTTGTTCAGATCCGTGAAATTGGCCTTTTCGCCAAGTCCCATTTTTCTTCTTCACCACCACTGTATTGGAGAGCCACGTAGGGTATGTGACTTCTCTAATTGCCCCGGCGTCAAGCAGTTTGTCTACCTCTTCAACAACGGCGACAGTGTGCTCCGCGGCTGACCGCCGGCCTTTCTGAATGATCGGCTTACATTTGGGATCGACATTCAGATGGTGCTGTAAAACTGATGGGTCTATTCCCGGTATTTCGTACAGAGTCCATGCAAAGACGTCGAGATTGTTGAGCAAGAAAGAGATCAGCTGCTGCCTGTCGGCCTGATTCAGAGAGGCGCCAATCATGAAGAACTTTTCTGGGCTTCCATCGATGTCAACTTAGTCTAAACCTTCCATGGCCTTCTCATTTGGATGCCGCCCAACACCATCAAGGTTCTCTCGATTCAGCACCTAGATGGAGTTCACTTGCAGTTCCTTTGGCGTTTTGGCGGCAAGGAGATAACATGCTTGTGCCGATTTTTGGAAGTCGCGGATTTGCTCAATGCTATGTTCTGTTGGGAAACGTAGCAGTTGATGATAGGTGCATGGGACGGCCTGCAAGGTATGCAACCACGATCGCCCCATGATGAGATTGTACGGCGATGGCAGCCTGACGACCAAGAATTCCACATCCACCGTTATGGAACCTGCTCGAACGGGTAAGCTGATCTTTCCCAATGGGTACTCTGGACTGGCATTGAAGCTGAATAGTGGATAAGGAGCCAGAGTCAGGTCTGACTCGGTGAATCTGAGTTTGATAAAGGTTTCATAATACGTAACCTCCGAAGTACTTCCCTGGTCAATAAGAACGCGTTCAACAGTGAATCGGTTTACGCGTAGCTCGACCACCAATGGATCGATGTGAGAGAGTGTTACGCCGATCAAATCAGAGTCTTCAAAGGTGATACTTGGCGTTTCTCGAAGCCATTTTGCTGGCGTGAGTTGCTATTGGGGGCCTGGATGTGATTGGATCGCATGCATGGCCGGGGTTGCTGGCAAGCTGTATATCATGTGGACGGTGTCAAGCGGAAGTGTATCCTTCGGAAGGGCAGGTGTTTTGATCGCACTCCTTCGGACGCATTGTTGGAGACGTTCGTCCTTTGCCAACTCCTCAAGGTGATCTATTGAGGCATAGCGGCCGTCAGTTTCTTGTTGTTAGGCTTGGGATCGACGATCATCTGCCCTCGGTGGTCGCTCAGAAGCTTGGCGCACTATTTGTTTGAATTTTGCTATTTCTGAGGCCAGATCGCGACGAAGGCGTTCGTTCTCAGCAATCATGTTATCCAACCTCTGTTTGGTTTGCCAAACTTGTGCCATGGTCGCTTGTATTGTCTTTTGCGTTGGGTTTGAAGATGAGCAGAGGTCCAAGGCATGTCTTGCTGCGATGGTTTTCGGTCCAAGCGAGTTTGCTAAAGTGAGGTCATCTCTCTGTGTGGTCTCGTCAGTGGCTATCAGAGGATCTTCGATCCGCGCCATGGATGTATTTGAGTATTCCCACAGACGGCGCCAATTGTAGAGAAAGTGGTTTGGAAATACTCTTCAAATCTCGAGGCGCTAGTGATCCTCATTAGTCACTGAAAAGATATAAACACTCCGTCGGGTGCTTAATTAGCACTCCGACGGACAAGTCGATTCAGACACTCAAGATAGCTTGTTTACTAAGTTAAGTGAAGTGATTCTTACATATCTTTCATCTGTGGTCCTTGTATTTATACTTGCTCTTTAGGCCTCGGGGCTGAGCCTACTTTATCCGTTCCTTTTATTTATTGAGACTCTTGATCTCCGGATATTACCTTCATAATGTATTCGGCATCCTAGTCACGCGGCATGGGTAGAATAATACCTGATTTACAGACACGCACCTTCGACTCTTCTATTTATTCGCTCCCACAAGTATATTGACTTAAGTTATAAGGATGATAATGTTAATTAATTGAAATTAATAATTTAATATACTTGTTAATATCATTATATTATTAAATTATATATATATATATATATTATAAATAGAATATATGTTAAAGTGGTCAATTTGATTTAAGTAGGTGCATAAAGTGCTTACAATCTTGAATTGAAAATCGAAAAAATCAAATTTAAAATTGCAATAGCCAATTTTTGTTTTAAAAAGACAAAATACCGACGGTTTGGTTTGATTTAATCGGTTAAATTGGATTTTTTCGATTTTTTCACACTCGAATAAAAATGATCACTGAATTTAATGAGATTAACTTACTGAATAGAGTAAATTTATAATTTTACCCTAACAGTATGATACATGTTGCATATTTGTATATTTTTAAAAAAAAATGCTAATAATTACAATTAATTAAATTAAATCGAGATAAAATCATAAATTAAAAGTTAAAATTAAATTAATTAAAATTATAAAAAAAATATAATAATACAAGAACTAAAGTGTGGAGAAGCGCAAATCTACCCAAAAAAAAAAAACCTAAAAAGGTTAGAAACAAGGGGTGAGAGCCCACCTTATCTCAATGGGGATTTGGCGGTGGAGATATTGGATTTATAACCCCTCCCATTCGATGAGAGACAGAATGGGGAACATGCTAGAGCCTCAAGACAAATGCATCTTCACAGTGCCTTGAGTTTTTTTTAAGTACGACTAGCTTTTAAAATTGTCCCACTTTCATAGAAAATTATTCGGTGTATTTTTAAAATATTTAAGTCTCGTTTGGGAACAAGTTAATTTGGTAATTTTTTAGTTATTTGACTAAAATATGAGCAAAAAAATTAGTATGTTTGGAATGAATTTTTGACGTTTTACGAAAAGATGTGCAAAAAATAGAGAGAAAAGAGAATATTTGACTTTTTGGTATGGATTGTTGGCTTTTTGGCTAATTTAAGGCTATTTTAGTAACTTTTTAACTTTTTACGAAAAGACATATAGAAAAGTAGAAATGTGATGTGACAACTTTTAGTAACTTTTTGACTTTTTTGTTAAAATAGTCACTCCCAAAACGAGGCCTAGTAACTTTTTGATTTTTTAATTAAAATAGAAGATTCCTAAACGAAACCTTAATGTTAATATTTCTTTATTAATTTTTATTTATTATATCTCTTATATATTTTAATCACATAATATAAAATTATAAATTTTAATTTTTTTCACCAATTATAATACTTGAAATATCACATGACTACAAACCCAATAACTTTACCATATATGCACCAAAAACAAATTGACAAAAGATTACACTTAAAATAATATATATATATATATTTTTTTTAATTTATAAAATGTCAGAACAACTTCCGTAGTTGTTATTGTTAAGCACACTAGCCATTTGCAATTCATTGTGTCAAACTTAGGTCAAGTTTGGAAAGTGTCAAATAATTTATTTTTTTATTTTTTTATAATATTATTTTTTTATTTTTTTGTATATTTTTTCATAAAAAAATAAAAAAGTGCACTTATTTAGGTCATTCCAAACAATCCCTTAATATAATATATAAAAATATTGTATGAAATTAGTACTTTTACGGTAAATTAACATTTTTTTGAGATTTTGTTTAATATAAACCTCTATTTATATTTAAAAGATTACACTTATTCCACTACTAAAAAAAACACTTTTTGCGACCGTTATAAACCGTCGCAAATAATAAAAAACAGTCGCAAAAGATTTTTTGCGACAGCCCATCTAGCAACAAATGGGGTCGAATGTGGGGTGGCAAATACTTTTTGCGACGATAAAAGCAACGGTCGAATTATTTGACCGCCTAAACTACTTATGGCGACTACTATTTTGCTGTCGCAAAAAACAAAGAAAAACACTAACATGATTTTTGGCGACCATCTTGTTACCGTCGCAACAAAAAAAAAAAAAAAAAGCATAAAAGTGTAGCGTTAAGCACTCTAAGAATAGAAATGACAAGAATTCAAATAGTATAGCATTGAAGTTTAATTGAACATGCCATTTGAGTCTCAAAATTGGAGCCATACGTGAATTATTACAACTAAAAACTTGAAAAAAGTTCTTTTATGAAAAAAATACAATCTAGAACTGGCCAATCTTCTCATCAATTTTCTTGCTTGGGTGTTTCTCCGCTCTATCGATGAACTGGCCAATCTTCTCATCGATTTTGTTTTCAAATTCCACATCACCACATTGCACCTACGCCCATGGAACTTGCAAAACAATCTGCTGCTCAAAAGCACCATAGCATGCACAACACCTCCACCTTTGTGCCAAACCCACAAATGGCAACTCAATGTCACGTAAAAGAGCAGATCAAAGTATTACTAGAAAATAATTAAAATTACTTTCTTATAAATAATATTCAATTCCATCTACGGCATTTAAAACAGTCCATCACAGACCTTGGCGACCTCAGCCACAATATCGAGGAAGCTCCATAGCGGTAACATCATTTAGTGTAGGGAGTGAGTTTGCAACGAACAACTTTGTAAAAATATCCTTGTTACTCATGGCAAGCACGTAGACAACACTGTTAAAGAAAATGTTAAGCCTACAAAGTACAAAGTAACATCAATGGTAGCTATAAAGTTTAGTCCTAAGAAGTTCCTTTGTTTCAGGCTCACACCCTAATCAACTGGGCACAACCTAAAAATCCAATACGATGTATATCACATAATAGCCATTTATCATACATTTACTAGTCACTTCATATGATGAAGTCAAAAATGTCAAATATGTTGTACAACAATGTAATGCAATCCTAAGATCCTAATTGCATATCATATGATTTTGACAACAGTAACGCGGTAACATCGATCATTTGAACAGCTAGATATGCAATCCATTGTAAAACAATCGTATCAACTTTCATCAATCATAATGCATCTAAATGATGTTACTACTGAGAAAACACTTACTTCAGTTCCCCGTCGAAGGAGTTCCCGTGCTAGTGGAAGCATTCCCAGGATCACATCAGCACCTGAGTTGTCCACAAAGAGTAGTGCTCTTTTATGTGGTGGAGGTTTCTTGTCTCCAGACCCATGGCCATAAGAACTAGCAAACATGTGAAGGAAAAGGATTCATACACATTTAGACTTCCGTTATCTGCCAACATGCACATCATACTTCACAGAGCATAATTCATCAAAATGTTATTTTTCAAAACTTCCTTGAAAAAAGGCCATGGGTGAACAGAAGAGATAACCATCCTTTTTGTGCATTTACTATTTATAAAGAGCTAAACCAATAAAAGATCGTATCATTTTCCACAAGAAGTGATTAAACCCCTCAAGAGTTCAGCTAACCTAAACTTGCCATTCATGTCATCTGCTACTCAACATGCCATAGATCCCCATCAAATACTTAATTATTGTAATATCACTGGAGAAGCTCTCTCTCTTGAATGGTAAAAATTGCAAGTTATTACCATCATCAACCCGCAAGAGTAGGTATTATGTAATAACAGAATGTGCAGCTCTACAACAAGGAAGCATATGAATTGAAAATGAAAAGCATATATTTATAGTTATTAAACAACATAATGCAGATAAACCTGTGCAAGCTGGTAAAGCATTCTTGAGGAAACAGCAGTTGTATGAGTTCGCAGAAGGTTTTTGTTTGCCTCCTCCCTTTTCCAATCATATTCATAACTACAGGAAAATAGATTTCATCTCACACACTGAGATAAACTATTAGATTTCATCTCACACACTCAGATAAACTATTAGGGAAGAAAAGAGCTTATACCCCCTGGACACATAGCCACCAAACTCATGAACACGCTTCACCCGCTCAACATAATCTTCGGGAAGAAACTTCGTCATGGGAGGAACTATAAATATAATCACCAAAAAAGCATCAGAAAGAATCTACCAATTGGAGACACTGACGTTGAACTGAAGTCAACCAAACCTTGCAGGAAGAATGTATCATGAGAATCACGGGCAGGATGTTGTTGTGGCTGGAACAGTGCATCAAAATTCCAGAAGCTGCAAAGCCAAACAACAATGAATGCAGAATTAACATTAAGACTAAATGCAGTTTCCTGCAACAATACCGTGAGTTGTAAGCATTCAAACCCCACTGAAAAAAACATATATAATGAAATTGTAATCTATCTAAACAAAGGCTATATTTAAAATAAAATAAATAATAATAATAATAATATATAAAAAAGAAGAGAGAAAAGATCATAGGATCTCCAGTGTATCCCATTCAGCAAACCATTTTCTGTTCTTAACATCAACAAATGGGGAGGTGTTTAGAGGCACCTCCTTGTTTGGAAAATTACCAATACAAAAGGCATAACTACAATGGAGTCAATATTATATAAGTTTTCACTGTATTGACGATGAGAAATTATTGACAACCACATCTTATTGTCATCAATCATCCAGGATTATTTGGGCAAAGCACCCAGCATTTGTTGCGAGTTGTAACCCCTTTCATGTACAAGCAAAATATTCCATTGCAATGTGCTATGCCCTAGCCTTCAAATACACTAACTTCAAAACTATATAGGTTAAAGCTAAAATAACTTCTTATCTGTTATCAGTAGCTCCAATGAACTATCATATAAAAGGCAAGATCAGTTACCTGGAAAAAAAAAAAAAAAAAAAAAAAAAAAAAAAAAAAAAAAACCCAATAATACACATTAATGTGTGTTTGGGAGGGGAAAGATCAGTTACCTGCTTTCAACAAAATTGTTCGTGGGCATCTCCTCAAATCTGCATCCATTAAGTGACCAATTGAAAAGAACATTAACCCCCAGAACATAGGGATGCATAAATAGACATGCACAAACACATAGGGATGGTAGGATTTGTCGACCATAGCTTCCCATGCATACCTTTCAATTGAGTACCTCTAATTTTTTCGCCTATGCAAAATCAAAGAAAGAGAAAAAGAAACCGAACAACTCAATTAATACAAAATTTCTAAGCATATCACAATTCCAGCCCAAATTGGAGAATCAAAAAACTGAAATACACAAAACCAAAATTAAAGAATTAAGCATGTCACAATTCCAGCCAAAACCCAAATTACAGAATCAAATAAATGAAAAGAAGAAGACTTGCACGAAATGTGAATGGTTTGAAGGTGAAGATTAGAAGCTCTATCAGTATGAATAAAAGAAGGTTGAAGAGAATGTGAGGAAGGCGGTAGAAGAAGAAAATAGGGTGATTTGACAGAGAACATAAAATTAATTAGTGTCAAGTTTAAATGAACCAAAACTATATTATCAACTAAGCTTTGTTGGGTTGAAATTATATTTGACCACATTGCCTTGTTCATCACTAATCTCATTTGTGTGCGTGTGTTTTCTATTAATAATCTCAATAATACTAAAATTGTTCACACTCATTCATTCTTAGCTATGAAACTTAATGTTCAACAACCAAAAATCCAAATATTAAATATTCATGCTCCAATATACCGGTACATTTTGGGTATAACAACTAGAGGTAATACCGAGAAATGCATACCTATTCATTTTCTTTTGAAGCTTGCTGCCCACTAGATGCATCGACACCTACAATATGTTAGTATAATGTGCTAATAGTTTCCATATTTATATATACAAATTGATAAAACGTAAAATTCGTCAATTTGTAACATGCTTATATAGTCTTGGAATACATGTGCTTTTTCATGCTGTTAATTGTTTCATTAAATAATTGACAACATCTCATATCTACTTTACTTACCCAATGGTAACCAACTTGCCATGTTTGACCAGGAACATTTATGACCCATCAATCATGAAATTCCAATGGGCTTGGGCCTAAAATTTTAAGACTGAACCGGCCCATTGTTGAGGCTTAGGCAATTTCTAACTTGATGGTATTGTTAGGCTTTCATAGATCTATTACATGAATCATTTTTTTTTTTTTTTGGTAGGTGAAATTATTTTTTTAATAATATGAATGGTTCATTTTCTAAGATCTCTAAACAAATCATTTCATGTAAAAATCAGATTGCTTAAACAAAATTGTATTCATATAATCATATGACCTTTGTGTTCATCTCATATCTATTTTATTATACAAACATACAATTTAGATTTTTTTTTCAAATGTTCATGCCGTTGATTGTTTCATTAAATAATTGACAACATCTCATATCTACTTTACTTACTCAATTGTTAACATTTATGACCCATCGATCATGAAATTTGATCTTCAATACACTTTTTTATCTTCCAACAACTAACAGTTAGATGGTGCCATCTGTAAATTGCAAGCATAAGAATCATAGAATATGGGTTCCACAAAGAGTCATGAAGATGTAAATTGCATATGGTAAGTGTAAGTGGGCAATGACTTCGTAACTATGTAAACACAAGTTTGTCTTAATGTATTCTAAAATACTATCATAATTGCTATAGAACAGTCCACATTAGATCAACTTCATTTTGTCATTTAATGAGTGCTGCAGTTAGATATTCATCTAATAAAAAGAATTAAGAATGAGACTCAGGAAACATGAAAATTCACATAAAAAGATATTCAAGAATAAGAATCTGCACAATAAAACATAACACTAAAATTTATGCTTTACATTACCTGGAAACCAAAACCTTAGAAGCATCAGTTAAACCAAGCTCCTGAGCAATAATATCCAAGTAATAACCATTTGAAGCAACATTAAGAGTTAAGGGTTCAACGGTCTTCTCAACTAAGTATGAAATTTGCACCACTTTAATCAAAATAGAGTCCAGTAAGCTTGATTGTTGGTCAACCACAGACTGTACAATCTTAGGAGGGTATGGATTTTCCCTCTTCATCGAAAGCTGTTCTTTAGAAGCAGACACAAAACCCGATAATCTTGAAGCGGCCTTCAGCATAAGTGACATAATCAACAGTGGATTTGACTCAACCTTAGGATTTATGCTTTTACATAAACTACTGAACTTTGTATCATAGACGCAAGGACAGAAATTGGAACTAAACCATTGAGTCGACCCTCTCTCTGCAAAGCTGCTCTAAAGTAACCACTCAGGGGATGAAGAGATTTAAGGAACTTCACAAATGACACAAAAATAAAGAAAAGCACTGTTAATCCAATCTTTCAATGTTCAAATAAATTGATGCAGTACAGGTGCTTAACATATACCAAGATTAACTAAAAATGCATTATATGATATGCTCAGTTTCAACAGAATCCGATTCCATAAGAATATAAACAGAAGATTAAGCTACTAGATGACTTACACATAAGCCAAGCTAATAGCTTTTCCTCAAAGTCATCAAGTAATAAAACCTAATTTTGACAAGCAGAAGTTGCACCAATGGAGAATTATTGGGCTTGGGGATTATAAATTGTTCAAAACTTCTCCCATTCACATAACACGTAAGTTAACTAAGAAGTCAGGAGAACAAAACAATGAAATGCACTGTTTCATCAGTAAAAAATGGTCCATCGCCCATGCAAGAACACAAAAGAAAGGCTGAGTTGCACATTTGATTGATTAACTTTTTCAAAAAGAGATGTCCATCACACGTTAGACTCTCTGAGAAACATGGGATGATGAAAATTAGTAGTCAGCGAGAAAGAACAAGTATGTCTTTCATTGTATTATCCCTATCTTCATTTGACCCATTAATAATGTAGTAACTCCTAGCCTAAGTCAATGAAGTCATCCTCAAATTTAGTAAAGCAGTGCAGCTAATTTTTTTTTTTGGATAAATAGCAGTGCAGCCACTTATAAAAGAGGATATCTCTTTGATGAGACAAAATAGCAATCCATGTATCATAAAATCCAACTATAATCAACTGTGTAGCAACCAAGAAATAAGTAGAAGGATTTTTTTGATGCAAAATCATTGCACATCTCAAACAACCAAAAACAAAATTGACAGGTGGATAGGAAATGTGATGCAAGATATTCTTTGTAATGACTCCTAGCCTAGTCAATGATGTCATCTTCAAATTTAGTAGAGAAATGTAGCCAGCGATGCGAGATGAGATCTCAAAAAACAGAATAGCTATCTATGTACTATAATATCAAGCTAAAATTCACAAGAGGGTCTGTAAGAACATTGGGGGTGTTAAATTGAAGATTATTTTAAGCTAAAAGCTGATAATCAAAAAGCATAAGCTAAGAGCACTGCTCCGCAGCTTCTGGAAAATCAGCTTATTTAAGATATCTCTGCCTAATAAGCTATATGCGAAGCTACACCAAACAGTCTACCACAAACTCCCAAATTAAAATAAGCTATAATTTGCTTATTTTATCCCCACATGTAACCATAACATCAAGCTTGTGGATCTCTTTCCACAAGATAAAACAAATACACTAGATTTCATGAATCATTCAAAACAAAAATTAGAATGACAACATAAACATAAGAGCTACTTTTGGAGAAACATGTTTATAAGGTTTATCTACAAAAAAATGTTTATATTATAGTAACAAAGCTGAAGGGCAACATGTTTATAAATTATAAAAATAAAATGAAATAACACAATACAGTGATTTGAGACATTAACAAAGAAGGATAACTTCTCACTATGTAAAATGGAAGCTAGTTTGTCATTCTTTACTTCAATATAAGCAACCTACCTCATTTGAAAATAAATATGAGAGACGCAAAACCAACTCATCCCTAGGATCCTGTACAGTGGTATCATCAGTTGCAGCATTGATACCTAGCTGCAACAAAAGAACAAGAAGGGAAAAAAAAAAAAAAAAAAACACAAATAAGAAACTTTTCTTTTGATTAGTCAATTAGTGATTTCCCATGGGCATGAGAGACAAACAACAATAGGCTAACCCTGGGCATTCATTTTGAGTACAACTAAGCATATGATTTCAAATTTTAAGTTAAATAAGTGAAACCCAATGGCCCTAAACAGTGCACAGCCAACATACAGCCAAAGTCAAAAATCAAGCAAACAAAAACAAAATGATTAAAAAATCACAAGAAAAACAAAAAACAAAAACATGAATAAAACAAAACAAAACCTTCAATGCGCCATCTCTGCAGCAGACTGTTCTGCGTCCTTCTTTCTCTTAAAGGTTTCTGATACAACAGAAAACTCTGGAAGTTGCAAGCAGCAGCGATAAAGACAAGGTCCCTTCTGTGGAATGGCTAACCCTGGGGATTCATTTTGAATAGACTCCTGTACTTCCTCAACCATATAGCATGCTTGGCATAGTTATTTGTGTTTAAAACAGTGACAAGTCTTAGGCAACCACATACCATGAACCAAGGCTGATCCAGTGTCATTGGGCATCTCAAACTGAAGCTTCATCTACCGCTGATTGCTTCTTGTAATTGAGTACTTTGGATGAGTAAACATAATGACCTACACCAGTACAAAACAAGTAATTTTCAGGAACCAATATTTTAAGTTCACAAACCACAAATCTGAAAATCCCTATGAAATTGTTATCAAAGGAAAAACTCACAGGTTGGGAGGGTGAACTTCACTGTCATGTCAGGAACTTCCATGGCTTGTCCACATGTCAGTTAGTGGAATTGCTGCTCTGATCCACTCAGCTCATCCAACATCGACTCGGCAGCTATTAAATCTGCAATCATGACAGCAGTGGAAATCACAGGCCATTCAGGAAGGCCAATAATGGATGGAGACAAACCTGCAGGAGTTTTACATGGAGAGGTATAGAGATTGAGAGATTGAGATTGAGAGATTGAGAGATTGAGAGATCAATCGATTGAGATCAAGAGGATAGGAGATTCATACCGGTGGCGAGGCGACAGCGAGAGAGAGGTTGAGCGAGCCAAGCTAGGGCAAAAGCAAATAAATAAAAGGAAATAGGAGAAATATATGTTAAATATAAGTTGGAGTTATTTTTTTTTTCTTTTGTAATGACCAAACAAGCAGTGCCAAAAAGTAGTCATAAAAGTCAATTTTCTAGTAGTGTTTCTCTTATCAGTTAAAATAAGATATTTGTCATTTAATCTTTATCGTATAAACTAATAAAATAATACAAATATTTTATTCATGTCATTTTAAGAAAATAACAATCATCTTTTTGGTTTAATTCACACAAAAATTAAGTTTTTTTTTATATAGTTTTTCATCTTTTTTTTCCTGATTTTTTAATATTTTAAACAATTTTTATTTTTATATTTTAAATATATATATATATATATATTTTTTTTATAACCAAGTGTCAGAGCGACTTTTGCACCTCAACTAATCTCGGGGCCTGAAGTTAATGGTAGGCAAACCTTGTGGCCCCAAAGTGTGACTCGAACTCGAGACACAGAATTTTAGCCTCCAAGCATTACCGCTCGGCCACTTACTTTGGGGTTTAATAGAAATACTTAAGAAGTATAATATTTTGTGATTCTTTTTCAAATTCATCAAATACAAAAAGTTACAAAAACATAAAAATTCAATACATTATCTTATTTTGTTTTATTCAATGATTTTTTTTTAAAAAAATTTTATACAAGTTTTATACTTTTTAAATATATTAAGATTAAATTGATCTAATTTAGATATAACAATGGAAATAAAAATAAAAATTTATATTTATATTTATATATAAAAATTTATACAAAAAATTTATAAAAATTTTGTGATAGTAATATTGTTTTAAATATAAATCATGTTTATGTGTTTGAAAATTTTATATAAAATTTATGTTTGTATATCATCATTCAATAAAAATATGTTCAAATAAAATTTAATGATAAAAAATTATAAAATGTAATCATGATGATAGAAAAAAAAAGGCAAGAAGGTCATTTAGAAAATTTTAAGACATGATATCAATAATTCAAGAAATAATTTGTAATGAGATTATAAATTTGATGAAAAAATATAATTTTTAAATATGAGAAAAGAATATATATTAAATAAAAATCTCACGAGATGTGAGTGTAATTGGCGAAGCTTTTTAAATGCACTCAAAAAATATGATTGGACAAACCATTTATTTGTTCAATCCATTTCAAAAATACGTTCAAATTAGAGTCTACATGTTGGATTAGCAGCGGTTATCGAGTCTACATTGTCAAATCGAGAGTCTACATGATAAGTGAGTTAAATTTAGGTTGGGATTAAAAAAATAAAAAATTTAAATAAATTAAATTAAAAAAATTAATAAAATAAAATGTCATATTTAAATTAAAATTATTTCAATTTTGCTCTTATAAAAAATTAAAAAAAATTTAAAAACAATTTTCAAATGAAACTAATTTTAACCGGGCTAAATTAATCAAAAAAATTATGCTAAAAATGTTCTTTCCAAACAAATTCCCTAGTTTTCAATTAATATTTATCGTTTATTTTTTTTTACAAATAAATATTATAAATTAATATGTTTATGATTATTGAATTGATATAAAATTTTTGATAAATAATACATTCCAATCTATTGTAGAGGAGAGAAAATCTGGCCAATTAATAGGGGTGTAAATTTGGCTGGGCCACGCTCATCCGGACCGGGGTCTTGCCCGGCCCATATCGGGTTTCGCAGGCTTTCTTCAAAATTTGGGCCGAGCCGGGCCATGGGTCAGAAAATGACCTTGACCGGAGCCCAAGAATATTCGGGCCTTGGACAAGCTAGGCCAGTGGATCAGGCCTGAGCCTCGGCTTGGGCTTAGGCGAACTTGAATAAATTTTTTATTTTTAATTTTTTCTATTAAAATTTTATTACTTTCAATAAAATAAAATAAAATAACACAACCTCAGGCGGGCCTTAAATGAGTTTTAAGCGTGCCCACGAACAGGATCGGATTTCACCCAGAACCATGAGCGAGCTTGGGGCCATCATAAATCTTAAGAATATTTTAAAAAGTTGGTAAAAAATTGACTTTTAATTTTTTCAGCCAAAAAAATTAACTTTTTAAATAGTGACTTGAATAAAAAAATTAATTTTTTTAACTAAAAAAACTATAAGTTACGTTCTTAGCAACTTCCTAAAATGGCACTCAGTTCATTTTCACACTCCTACCGATAAATATCCTGGGATAGCAATAAGCCTGAGCCAATAATGCCAATGTTTAGCACCATGTGATGGCATTAATTGCATATCTAATACACATTTTTATTTCAAGAGGGAGATCCCCACCGTTCACATGTTGAGTCGAAAGATGTTGTTGGGATCTGTAGAGCTAGTTATAAATTTTATTTTGATAATTTAAATAATTTATTTTATTTAACATTCTATGTATTTTATTTATATAAAAAATTAAATTAATTTAATAATTTTAACTTATTTAATTTATTACGTTTTTAATTAAAAAATTTATGTTTTTAAAAATTAATTTTTTTTTTGTTAAAAATTCGATAAATTAAATAAATTATAATTATTTAATCAAGTTAATTTATTATTTAAATAAAATACATAAAATATTTAATAAAATAAATAATTTAAATCATTGAAATAAAATTCGCAACGAATCTCACCGACACAAACGATGCCTTTCAACTCAAAATTGAGACTAAAGAGGACACTCCTTTATTTCATGCCTAATCAGATTTACATGTGCATAGTTATCTAAAATTACACAAGGAAAAACTCATACAACCTCTAGCAACACATACCCATTAGAGCTATCAAATCATAAATATTCTTTGCTATTCATTTTCATTCTTCTAACCAAGCGAGTGGATTTGTGCATGCATTAGGAGACTCTTCAACTTTAAACACCGCATATTACACCACTAGGTCAAGAACACAATGGTGGTCTCTCCAGTTAGTCTCTCTTCTCACTAATCACCAGGAAGACCGCCTCTCACGATGGCGGTCGAGACTGTCTGACGTCGATTGCTGGCTTGGGGTCACCACTTGGATATCGAACCGCGGATTAATGAAATAGCAACACTTTTCGCCATACAAGTGCCATTTCCTTGCCCAAACAAACCCTAAGTCCGGCTGAAAAATCGGGTGCCAGAAAATGGCCCAGTGGTGTGAAAACACGCTTTGCAACCACCTCTCGGGCTTGAATTTGAGGTGGTCAGGCTCAAACCCACTCCATCCGACCCATTGCATAGGGATGGTAGGTAACCACAGTGCCTTTTCTCACAAAAGTACCATCAGGAAGTATCATCTTCTTCACAAAACTTTGAATCAAATTAGCTGGTGGATAGAGTCTCTACTCTCATAAATTGCGACTTGTAAGTAATTTTCATTTGTACAAGTTTGCAGTTTGTAGTATTTAAATTATGATCAATTTAAATTGAAAATTTTTATTAAAATAAAATTTGTAAAAATTAAATTTTGAATTTTTTTTAAAAAAAATTAAAATTTTTGGTTGAATAAAACAAAATAAGATAACAAAATTGACTTTTTGCGACATGCATCTTGGTAAAAACTCTTTCCTGACATGCACAAATCTTTGTTATATGACATCTTGAGTGGAAAGTTGAGGTCATTTCACGGCATCTTGAGTAAAGTTGTAAAACTAATAAATTAAACATTAATGACATACTTTGTATGTCGTATATAACTTTTACGACATTTTTATCATGTCATAAATCATCATACTTTCCATGACATAATTTTGCATGCAGTGAAAATTATTTTTAATATATTTATAGCATACTTTGTATGCCATATATAGTATTTTATGACATTTTCTTGCATGTCATAAATCATCACACTTTTCACGACACAATTTTGTATGCCATAGAAGGTCAATTTTAATATATTTATGACATGCCTTGTATGCCATATATAATCTTCTACGACATTTTCTTACATGCCATAAATCATTACACTTTTCACGACATAATTTTGTATGCCGTAGAAGGTTCACATTTTGTTCATTAAAATGCACTAAAAGAAAAGAAACATCACCCATATCCTATAACACATTTTGATCAAAATCTCTTTTGTACGACACGACAACACTCACACAAATTTTGAAATAACTCATTTACACATTCACAAGTTTTGAATTAGTTAATTTCCCACAAGGATGGAGACAGAATGTTATGTGGGTGAGCTGATGGCTTTGATAGTGAAGGTGACAAACCAGAATTTGGCAAGGAAGGGTTTAGGGGAAAGAATATTGGGTGAGAGTTAGCTGAAAGTAATGCTGATGAATTCAAAATGAGGGATAGGGGTGGTTTAATCACCACAGTTCAGGTGATGTAAAGAGTGAGTGGGATGGGCTTGATGTAGCTGGGAAAAAATAATTTACCCGCTTGATCAAGTATGTTTAGTAGGAAATAAACTACTAAACATGTGCACATGAATGGAAGTGTTCACCTACACATTACTTATTACCATGCTGGAACAATCAATGTAATTAATCCGTTGATCCGGATTTTTTTTATCTCACCAAATGGTACTCTTTCTATTTGGGTGTATGTTCTCTGTATAAGTTCTGAGTCTATAACATTGTAATATGATACAATAATGCAAAAACACAAATATTACAGTGCTGGAACTGAGTCTTAACTAGTCTAATAAGAACTTGCCATGAGTAGATTTAATTCACAATACTATAGTTAAGGACATCTAGATTGGAGGAACCTAATGAAGCAAGACAACATCATAAATATGACTTTATTTCGTCTAGAACTGGAGAAAAGAAGGGGCATGAGATACTGTATCCCAAAAATCCATGTCCCCCTGTTCCAATACACTCCTCTCAGTCTACGATAGTGTCCCAAGATTCCTACCATATTTTACGACTTTTGTAAGCTTTTGTAAGCAATAATGAAAATTTTACAAGTCTGCAAAAGCTCAACCTATGGCGATATTGCAGCCAAGGCGTAAAGAGGATCTCTAATAGCCATCAAGCACTTAACAAGTAAAAATTATTTGATTAAAATCATCTGATATAGTTTTTCACAATTTTACTTGCAAAACATAAGTTGTGGAGGTACAATAGATGCCTACTCAAATACATATAGCACTCCATGTAGCTTATCTCTGATCCATACATCATTTCTAGTAGTATGAATGTTAAAATTTGCATATCAACAAAATTCGATAGCGGTTCATGAATGTGTGTTTGATCTCCAAAATTTTCCTCTTCTTTCATTGGAAATGGACTCATTTCAACTCATTGGAACCATTTTCTTTCATTTTGAGAATTTTGTATGACAAGAAAACTTACTTCGAGGAATACAAAATAAGGAGCCATCAGGAAGGCTTGAGCAAGGTTGTCCAGCAGAGCTGGTGCTCGTTTCTGCAGAAAATAACAGGCTAGCTGTATTAGTGACATGATAGAGAGGCAATAAATAACGATCCAAAGTACAGAAAGAATTACCTCGAAAATGCCATGGCCTATGAACTGTCTGTCCAACAGAACAACTGAGCCGCCAGAACAACCTGAATGTGCAGTTGAAATAAAGGGTTAACTTTAAATAAGAGAAAACAAACACTGAATTCAGTTCACATAATGGAGGAAACAATAAATAAATAAATAAAACACTTGAACAATGAATTAAGAATAATTCTACCAGCTCGAACCTCGAAGCAGCCAAAAAAAAAAAAAAAAACATATGGGCTTTCTGAAGTGAGTTTAGCAGAAACCTACAGCAAAGTGGTTCACACTCAACCAATGGTTTGTGGCATGTTAATGAAGACATACTGGGCTAACATGTTCCACATTCCTCTATAAATTAGATTGGAAGACCTTCTTCACACTCTTCTCATATGTTCATTAACTCGTTTTTGAACCTCAACTTTGGTAAAAGCCTCCCAAGTTCCAATACACCAATTCCACATTCAATTAGCAGCTTCCTTGTGATTTTTCTTTATGGTTTCACAATCAACCAAAATAACCATGAAGGTCTCATGATGCAGCAGACTATCTTCTAGAGTTGCAATCCATAACTTGTAGGATTTTCAGCCCTTATAATAATAACAGTAAACTATTTTAGTGGCCTCAGGTTTTCCAAGAGCTGCCATCATTAAAGCACAAAATAGCATAGACTCAAAGCATTCTCATAACAAAATATATATATATAGTCTACTAATCACCATAATTCCCGTGTGCTATATGGTCCTTGGAAACATTGTAGTTTGTCCAGAAATCGAAGTTTTACATTCTTCTCATGTAGGTTAATGTTACTCCTGATTAGATATATAGCTCCATGTAGTTTTCAAGCAAAATCATACAGAGCAGATATAAGCTAAATTACTTCTCAAAACTTCTAATATAAGTGCATTATTTGCCATTAACAACACTTCATATTTTAACCCATTGACAATGTCTAGGTTAAAATTGGGAGATAAAAAGTAGTTTATATTTTTTTCTTATTTAGAATTTTTGTTCAACACTCAGTCTAAATTGTTTTTTTTTCCTTTTTTCTTTTTTGGGTCACATGATAGAACATTTAGTAAGTTAATAGAGTTAGATTATTACAATAAACTAATGTCACTCCATCCTTAGATATAAAAATAAATACAGCACCTATGTTTTGCCTTTTTGCTATTGGATGTGTCCAAATCTTCTCGATTAAGATTTGTATCTAAACTTCAACTATGTACTAAGTTGTTATTTTATATAATATCTTTTGTTTCTTGTTAAAAAACAAACCAGAGACATCTTCCCAACCATCAATTGTTCTTTTGGTTGTGTTTATTTCTTCATACTCTCACCATCACCTCAAGTTCTGCAATAAAATGCTTTGCAGTACCCAAAGAAACAAGAACTACTTCTAGCAAGTGATCATCCTCAACCAGCTTCTGACTTTTGCCTAGAAAAGCTGAATCTAATTATTCAGGAAGAATTGCTTATGGTACACTTAAACAAAGTGATGCTCTTTGCACTTCATGATTTCACTTACATGACTTGATTTCATTTCCAAAATTTACAACTAGACATCTTAAAAAAACCAGAAACTCATATTACTCTATGCATCCTGCAATGTAATGGTAGTATCTTGAAGATTCTATTATCATAGATTTGATCATATAATCTTGCAAATTCTTTCAATTAATAATGAGGTCGCCAAAAAGTAAAGTCAACTTTTTAAGAGTTATGGCACATGGCTTCCTTTGTATTTGTGTTTCTATTATAAGACTTGTTAGACATATCTTTTGTTTCTATTATAAGCCAGACAGATTGATCAAAATGAAGATTAGAGCCAAAGAGGAGAGTTATTATTGGTTTAAGAGTCAAACCTAAGTATTTGTTTTTGGTATTTCCCCTTTATTTTATTCAAAATGACAAACTACCAGTAGATCTCTCTTATCATTTTGAGAACATACTGGCTGACCAATACAAATGGGATAGTATATGATTTCATATTGATCTCCAGTAAATCGTTGACACGCTCTAAATCGTTGTGGATTTTGCCACGCATCCATGAGTGTAAATCATGTGTTTTCATCGTGTAAATGGAATGTCATCAGTCAAGCTCTTTAGTCATGAAGTGCCAGCTAAATGCAAAGGGTCATGATAGTTTCAGTGCACTTCATCTCATGTACTTTGCAAGCGCCTTTTGAAAATGACATTGTGTGTATATAAGCTAAGCTTGGTGACTCTTATATGTGATAAAGGAAGCTTGGGACTTCTTTTGTTTTTTCAGACTCATTATAATTTTGTTGTATATGTAAAGCCACGTAACTAAATGTCCTTTTGCATTTTGAGGCCAAGTTAATGTTAAAAGTTTAGCATTTTATTTATACTTCAGCACCAGCTCTGACCACATGGTTCACCCTGAAATTCTCTCAAATTATGTAAAATATGCTTCCACTATGATTGAACAAATTAATAACAAGTGGATTCACTTGACCCTCAATATAAACAGGCCTCTGGTAGCAATGGGATTGCTACCAGCCAAAACAGGAAGTAGTACAGACCAAAAAATTATGTGTAGAAAGTAACGGACTAACAGACAAAATGCATGTTGAGGACTTTTGGTGAAGTGATTACACAACAGCTCACAAAGTTTTGCCAATTTTCCTTCTGTAAGATTTTGAATAATACCACTAGCTATGTGAATGCAATCAGCAAGAATCTTGGCACATGCTCTTGCATCAATTGCAGATAAAGTTGACAGAAAAATTGGCAAGTCATTTCTCGTGCATAATTGCTGTTTCTTGCCAAAAAATTATCAACCATATTCAGAAGGGCTGATGGAAAACATTCAAGATTTACATGTAACAGCCAAACAAAAAACTTTAAATTAACTAGCCAAAATAGGCGGGCAGAGAATTGACTTCACGAAAGTCTAATTCAAGTACACAACTTTATCAGCAGTTGGTTTTGCAACTAACACAAAGCCCTTAACATAGCTAAGCAATACCCTGTCCAAATATGCTTGCTCATTGAATCTATCGGACAATGAGAATACAGAGTTGATAAAGAGAATAGAATTGGAAAATAAACTAAATCAAGCACCTGATAATTAATTACAACCTTGAATCTGTTGATGTTCTGTAGAATTATGGTAAGTTAAATTAAATACAGTGAGGAATCTGGTACTCAATGGATTCAACAGTACTACTAGATTTAATCTGGAGCAGAAGTACAAGTATCACAAGGTTTGAGTATAATTGCAAGGGTTACAGAAAGCAAATATGGAAAGCCATTTATCTGTTATATGTTCTGCCCTCTGGGTGGGAATGTTCATGTATGTCTGAATTTGAAAGACTCTTATTGATTGCTATCGTATTCCTAGTATTATATTATGAGTTGGATCAAGTTGAAAACTATGTGATTTGAAATGTGGTATAAATAGATACAAGTATATAGCATTATTGGCCTAAAATTTATGTTCAAGGCCTAACTATCTGAATCAAGTTGAAAACAATTGATCAAATCAAAAGCAAATTGCTCAAAACAAAAACAAATTATACATTATTATACAAATTGAGATTCCATCAACAAATTATTATACAACAAATTGCTCAAACTCGACGGAAGAGCTTGAGGGAGAGAAAGAAGAATACGAAACTGAGAGAGAGAGAGAGACGGTGGTGCTCACCTTAGTAGAGGATGGTCCTTGCTTCCCTCGCCGGTGCAGATGGTGGAGGCGGTGGAGCTTGGAAACCTCAAATCGAAATTGCCAATCGCTCTGAGATTAGATCAAACGGGGCTGAAGAAGGGTGATTCGATCGGTTGAGAGATTAGGGTTTAGAGGGTTGAGAGAGAGAGAGAGAGACCAGAGAGTGAGATAGATGTTTATTGTTTTTCAGTTTTTGTTTTAGTTATTGTAATATTTTAAATAATTTTTTTTACTTTTTAAATTCAAATAATTTATATATACTTAAAAGAAATATTTTATTTTAATTTTAATAATATTTTACTTTTAATTTTTTAAAAAATTCACAAAATTTAAAAAATATAAAATTTAATACATTTTATATATATTATATTTTATTTTTTTTACAAATATTTTATTTTTTAGTTGTATTCAGATTAGGCACATCTAAAAAATAAAAAATAAATAAATTATTAAAAGAAGAAAAAATATCAAATCAAGGTAATTTAAAAAAATTAATAATTACAAAGTAGTGAGAAGTCATATAAATATTAATCATTAAAATTATAAACGTTTTCATGAATGTGTAATTTTTTTTTTCAAAATCCCACTGGGTGCAATTATCCCTTAGAAGAGACATTAAATTATAAAATAATGTATAAATTATTTTTTATGTTGTCCTCAATTAGGAAATTTTAAAGTGAGAAGCTTGGTTGGAAATTGTTAGCTTTTTTAAAAAAATCGGATTGAAATTTTTTAATAAAGTTTTCGACATGCTAATGCATGCGTGTAAAATTATAATATTTTACGACATGAAATATATGTCATCTTAAGTACAAATATTTTATGACATATTTTTGTATCTTGAAAATATACATTTTTACGACATGCTTTTGCATGCCATAAAAAATTCGATTGATTTTTTTTTTTTGCAAAAGTTTTCGACATGTTAATGCATGCCGTAAAATTATAATATTTTATAACATGAAATGTATGTCGTCTTAAGTGTAAATATTTTCGGTATATTTTGTAAGTCGTAAAACATACATTTTTGTGACATACTTTTGCATGCTATAAATATATGAATCAACGATTTACATAGTATGTATGCTGTTATTTACAAAACATTAAAGGCTTGCAAAAAAAAAAAAAAATGCCAGAATAACTACGACATGCATTTAATGCATGTCGTAAACATGATGCCGTGAATAGTTAGTTTTGTTGTAGTGAAAGATGACAACATTAGATTAGGGATACACAATAATAATATACACGATTTATATACTGACGAATAACTCTCCTCCTACTCTAATAACATCTGAGCAATGATCCATCCACCCAATATCCTCTAAAGTTATCACATTACTCTCTTGATTTTTCTACATATATTTTCATAAAAAGCTAAAAATTACTAAAATAACTTATTCTCAAACGAGACCTAAATATACGATTGTGCGATTATATTTTAGACTCCTAGTGGAAAAATATTATAAATGTTAATAATTAAAATTATAAATTTATATATTTCTTTAATAATTTTTAGTTGCCCCACTAATAGGGTATTCCCCTATATTTTTTAATTTAATAATGTGAAAGTTTCTTAAAATATTTAAGGTAATTATCTTTCTTATATTCTTTTAATTATCAATCAATTATCTCTATTACACATTATTTGATTTGAAAAGTAGATTTATGAAGTGAATTTATATACTATTTTTTCTGTATGGCAATATTATTTCTGTGTTTGGTTGTAGTTTTTGAATATGATTTTTTGAAAATTTTATACAACTTACTTGGTAATTTTGAAAAATGAATTATATTTTCAAAAAAATAAATGAGATAAATTAACTTTAGTAGAATAGGTATATATAAATAGGCTTTGAAAATCTAGGTACATTTTTCCGATAGGTAGATTTTTTGATAATCGAGGCACATATAAATAGGTTTTGAATAGAAACATTTTTCTCAAAATATAGGTACATACATTTAGGGAGGTATATATAGATAGGTTTTGAATAGGAACATGTTTACGAAAATATAGGTACATACATTTAGGTATATATTTTTGGATATAGGTACATTTTTATGATAGGTAGGTTTTTCTTAAAATCGAGCTATAGATAGGTAGGCTTTGAATAGGTACATTTTTCTAAAAATATAGGTACATACATTTAGGTATATATTTTTGGATATAGGTACATTTTATGATAGGTTTTTTGAAAATCGAGGTATAGATAGGTAGGCTTTGTATAGGTATATTTTTTGAAAATATAAGTACATATAGGTACAAAAACTTTTCAAGATTTTTCTATTTTTTGGATCATAAATTTTTTTTTTCAATTTTGAAAATATTTGTTTGAGTTTTATTTTTGTCAAATTTAAAAATAAATAAATTCTAAAAATGAAATTAAATAGTGTGAGAGTATGGACCTATTTCACATGGAATAGAATTACACAGTGAGTGTAAAATTTATTTTTTGTTTGTTTCAATATTGAAGACTTTTTTGAATTGGTGCAAATATTTATTAGTCCATAAATCAGTAGCTTTTACCAAAAAAATTCTGTCATGTTTGGTTGGTGAGTAAGTGGAGGAAATAGTTCATTAATATTTTTTAGCCTCAAATTTTTATTTTATTTTTGTTGAGTTTCCTTTGGCTAATCATAGACCGTGTAATTTTGAGTTTCCTTTGGCTAATTATTAGTTTATGGTATCTTCTTTATGTAATTTTGGGTTAGTTCAAAATAGAATTTTATCATTTTATTGTTATTGGATTAAATGGAATTAGTTTTAGACCTATGTTCTTTTGTCTAATCTTTTGTGATTACATAGATTTGCTACCAAGTGATTTGGAAAAAATATTTGGTCATATATGGTTAATTTTGTTTAAGGTTATTAAAAAACATTAAAAAGATTTTTTTATGGTTGTTGATTAGCATTGCTAATTTTTGTTTCTTAGTGTCTAATTAAATTCAAATTTTCAAATTCTATCATTTTTATTGTTATTTTTTTATATTTTATATTTTACATTTTCCTCCTCTTTTAAATTTTTTTATTCTTTTTATTCACTTAAGCATAGGATTTTTATCGGATATACATTTTGATTCAATGATTTAGATTGCTCCATCCAAAATTCAATGGTTGAGATGCTTTTCATTTCCGCCCAAAATCGCTCGATTATCTACATTTGTTATAGAAAGACTTAAAGAATCTATAATTCTTTGAGGCCATGAGTTTGCCACTTTACTGTTTAAATTTGTTTGTTTGTCTTCCATTTGTTTTTATTTATATTTTCTTTTATTTTATTTATGAATTAAGATGTTTATATGAGTGCATAGAAGTGGCACACAAAGTTGATTTCGATTTTTCACAATACACACTACATTTTGCCTAAGAAAGGCCTTCATAACTATTATTGGACCATTTTTTCTTTTTTGTCAACTTTGTTTAGTTGAAATTTATTTATTTTTTTATCGAACTTTGTTTAGTTGAATTTGAACAAGCCAAAATTGCACTATATGTTTCTTAGAGAGCACATAACATTATTTAAAGTGCAACTTTGTTTTTTGTTGGACATTGTCAACTTGGTTACCAATAACTGAGATTATATTCCTTTCTAATTTGAGCCGAAGTTCAAATGAGACCAACCTCTTCAATTAGAACAAGAAAGATTAACTTGGGTTAGAATAATAGTGATGCTATAAGAAAGGAACAATTTTCTCCGAAATTATTTTGTGAATAAAATTTTCATATACTACATAAAAGATTGGACAGGAGAAGATTAATCCCAATATTATTTCCTCTGTGCCTTTAGACACGGGCATACATTTTTGAATCCCAATGGGACTTCTGTATACCTGTCAAAATATGCACCATCAGATTGATTCAATCCAATGGTTGAAAATGTCTTACTCTCATTTGTCCTACTTGGACATTTCAATGGTTCAGATTTTTTGGGTGAATACCAATGCTTGATCGTTTACATTTAACTTTTTGATTCTTACCCTCGAGGATTGAATCAATTCACCTGATATCTTCTCTCTCTCACTCTCTCGATTTTGATTTCAAAATTTGAAACTCCATTCTCTCACACCTCTTCTTCCCACATCTTTCTCTTTCCGCCAAGCTTTGTCTCTTTAAAAGTTTAATCTCCGGTGGTGATTTCTGGAATATAGCTCTGACGGAATATAGCACCACTGAGAGGGGGTGATTTCTACCATCTGCCTCAATCTATACCTCATCTTTCTCTACACAGCTCTAAGGTAGAAAGCTATATTATCTGTTCTTTTTTTTTGGAAGAATGTGTGAGAATCTAGGGTTTTTATTTGGGTTTTGGATTTTGATATGATAATAAATCTTTGCCTCATCTCCCTCTCCCTCTCCCTCTCCCTCTCAAACTTCCCCTCTTTTATTTGGGTTTGTTTTTCTTTTCTTTTTACTTTTTTTTTTTTTTTTGTTATCAGCATAGAAACCATTCTTCTTATCAGATGTAGTTATACAAAAAATATTTTTGTCCTGTTTGGTTGCTGAGAAAGTGGTTCAGATGTAGTACAAACACAAAGCCAAAATAGATTATTGAATTGAAGCATGAATAAGACCATTTGTTACATGCCTTTGGGAACATATGAGAGGAAGGAAAAAATTGATTACATTTCTTGAAAATGTTTTCTTTTTCCTTTTATATGAATAAACAAGAAAAAAAAGTAAGAAAAATATAATGTTTTGTTATCTATATTAGAAAAAACAAATTACTTTATGTTATATTATAAAAATAACTTTTTGCTATAATAAATTAAAAGCAGAACGCCTCAAAATATTCCAATAAAGATAACTCATATGCAGAATAAATATAAGAAACAACATACTTTCATAAACAATTAAATGTCATATAGACTATCATCTTTCCAAGACATTGCTTGGTTACACAAATTGAGTCTCACTCATTACATCTTAAGCCCTTGGCTTTACAAACAACAAACATTAACACATAAAGCATAAATAGGAAACTCTTGTTTCCCGAGAGTCCATCCATGCTATTGCCTTGGAGGTAACATCTCACCTGCACCTGAAAATGATATTCCGTATAGGTGAGCTAATGACCCGAGAGATATGCTAAACATAATATGGGTAGTAATTAAAACGTAAGCATTCGATAAATGTTTGACTCACATATATCCATTCATAATCCATTTCAATTACATGATAAATGTATCCATGTTTCATAATAATTACCAGTTCTTAATTCATAATCCTGGCTCCGAACCTGGCCACCCTTTAAGTGAGACTATATCTCATATCAACAGTACTTCCATTTCAATTGAGATAAAAACCCAAATTAACATTTCCGGTTTAAGTCCATGTTACATCTCATTTCCCATTTCTTTTTCAACTTTGAGTTTGAAAACAAGGCTCAACACCTAGCCAAATAACTTAATGAGGTTAAGACTCATCTTTAAAACACTTTCGAAATTCATGATGGATACACATTTTAATGCTGTATCGATAACACATAAACTATTTCCACACTTTACGAAAGATACACATTTTGGTGCTGTATCAACATAACATAGAATCACTTCTATACTTCACAATTAATAACGATATACATTTTAGTGCTATATCAAATCAATTTAAACACTTCCATAATCAACACTTGATACACATTGTAGTGCTGTATCAATGTTACACAAAATCCGGTTTAGAGGTCCATCCCCTATCTTCCCCTAAACCGTGGAGTACATCCCCTATCTCCTCCCATACAACACATGTATATAAATGTAGATCATATACAATCAATTAATACATAAAGTTAATACATTATTCCAGTCGCTATATTTGATGACATATTCAATTGATTAGCTTTAGTTTGCCTAATCATCATGCATTGTCTACAACAATCAAGACTATCCTTTACCGATAGCCTAAAGCAGTTATTTCTAGACAGAAAATAAATGTTACAGCAGATATATATAATCTTAACATTTTCAAAGTGGGTGATTAAAGAATCCAACTCCACCATTCTACCTCATATTGAGTCGATTTTATTATTTCCAACTCAATTTCATATTTCTGTATTAATTATCATTAATTACAGTAATGACCCAAATATACCCAAACATGGTATTTTTCCCTTTTTCTCAATATTGACCCAAAGGCTCAAATATTATCCAAAACATCAATAATCTCCATTTTTAAAATCAAAACACATAGGTATGAGTCAATTGAATAAAACCCCTGTTTTCAACATTATACAACTCCAACCTTAAGTTCCCAAATCAAACCATCTATACAAATAACTTAACATTTATGTTAAAACACATAAGAATGAGTAGGAATCCCTACCTCAAATTCGGAGCTCAAATGGCGAAGATGAAAAGAGATGAAACTCGATCTCCACCACACACCACAAAGCCTTCGAGAAATTTCACAACTTTGGCGAAGGAACTATGGCCAAAATCCCAATGGAACTATGGCCAAAATCCAGCTTGGCACAACTAAAATTTATAACTTGAGCTCGGCTCGTAATGGCTCATTAAACCAAGAAAAAACCATAGAAGCTGATAAGCTAACCCTCTGCACTTACACTTATATAGAAGTTTGTCCAACTTCAATTGTATCTTGTAATCGATGTGGGATTTCCAACAAACACACCAAACGACGTCGTTTGGTACAACACTTTCGTCCACTCTTCGAGTCCCACATCGCTGAGAGAGGAAACATTTTCGTGTCCAAATGCTTATAAAGAGGTGAATTGCGGACATAGATCAAGTAACTTCGAATGCATTATGAATTTTTGTTTTGAGGGGCGCTGCCCCTCAACCCTTGACCTTTGAATCTCGGAGTTGACCTGTATGCCAGGCGCCGCCTTGACCTGGAGCCAAGGCGCCGCCGACCTGGCCTCGACCCTGAAGGGCGCCTGGACCCCTGACCCCGACTGCCCAATCAAGTGGCTAAACATAAAAGAGGGATTAAAACCGGGATTACTACAAAAACTCAGAGACAAAATTTTAAAAATAAAATTATTTTTTATGTACAATTATTTAAGTATCATTAATTATAAATTAACTTTTTGCTATATTATTAATTGTTAATTCTTAACGACAACTTAAAATTGTCAAAAAAAATATTATTAATTATAAAATTTAATAACTATTTAAAAAAATGCCCCCAAAAAAATTATCAATTTTTAATTTTCAATGACAGTTTAAAAAATTTGTCACATAAAAAACACTGATCATAAGTTCTAGAGACAATCTATAAAAATCGTGACCAACAAAAGTTACTAATTATCAATTTTTAACAATATATGCAAAAAATCGTAACCAAAAAAAAAAATTAGCGAGGATTTTCTTTAAATTTATTTTCAATTAGACTTTATGGAAATTAAGTCCAACTATTATGACATTTTGATAATTTACCCTTATTATATTTTTTGAATCAAAATGTATATATATATATATAAAAGTAGTTTGATTTTTTTGCTATTTTACATAAATTATGTTATATTTTTTAAATTTATCACTTTTAAATGACTCTTAATAATGTAGTATTAGAATTAAACTTTAAAATGTTTAATAAATTAAAATTTGACATTTAAATATATCATTAAAAGTAATTTTTATGACTTTAAGAGATATTTTAGGAAGATGGTTAAAAGTCATCTTCTAACTTTTAACCCATTTTAAGTCACATCATCTCTTATATTTTTTACACATTTAAAAAAAATTAAAAAATTAACTTTTAACCATCTTTCTAAAACAAATATTTTTCTTATCCAAAAGTTCCACTCCAAAGTTTGGAACCCAAACGGTCACCGGGTGGTTTGGTAGCAAGGTTTCGCTTTTAGTTTTAGTCAAAATGTAAACAAAAGAATAATTTTTTACGCTTTGTAAAAAAAGATGTTTCATATATTACGTCACAAAGTACCTAAAATTAAAATATTTTCGAGAGATCATTACAAACGAGAGCTAATTTCATATATTAATCCATTTAATTCATTTTTTTTAAATGAAGAAGTAAAAAATGGCCAAAAAAAATATATCGCTTTGGAAGTCGAATTTTGTAAAATACTTAACTATATCAAAATTGTTATTTCTCTATTTACAGAAAGATGACAACATTAGATTAGGGATACACAATAATAATATACACAATTTATATATCGATTTAATAACTCTCCTCCTATTGTAATAACAGCATCCTGAACAGAGACCCATCCACCCAATATCCCTCTAAAGTTATCACATTACTCTCTTGATTTTTCTACATATATTTTCATAAAAAACTATAAAATTACTAAAATAACTTATGCTCTAACGAAGCCTAAATATACAAAGGCGCTTGATTATATTTTAGACTTCTAGTGGAAAAATATTATAAATGTTAATAATTAAAATTATAAATTTGTATTTTTTTTTATAATAATTTTTCGTTGCCCCACTAATAGGGTATTCCCCCTATATTTTTTTTAATTTAATAATGTGAAAGTTTATTAAAATATTTAAGGTAATTATCTTTCTTATATTGTTTTTAATTATCACCAATTGTCTCTATTACACATTATTTGATTTGAAAAGTAGATTTATTAAGTGAATTTATATACTATTTTTTCTATATGGTAATATTGTTATTGTTTTATTTTTTCTATATAGTAATATTATTTATGCTTGGTTGTAATTTTTGAATATAATTTTTTAAAATTTTATAAAACTTGTTTGGTTATTCTAAAAAAGAATTATATTTTAAACAAAATAATTGAGATAGATTGGCTTTAGTAGGTACATTATAGGTAGGCTTTTCTAAAATCAGTATAGTAGGAATATTTTTCTAAAAATATAGGTTACATCTAGGTATATATTTTTGGATATAGGTACATTTTTATGATAGGTAGGTTTTTCGAAAATCGAGGTACGTATAGATAGACTTTGAATAGATACATTTTTTGAAAATATAGGTACATATAAGTACAAAAACTTTCCAAGATTTTCTATTTTTGGATCATAAATATTTTTTTAAACATCTCCATTCCATTGCAAAGTCTGCTCTCACTCACTCTCACCTTCTTTCTCTTATCACGTTAAACCTCTCTCTCTCTCTCTCTATACTCTTCCTCTCTCTTTCACACATCCCATTGTAAAGTCACACACTCCATTCCATTGCAAAGTCTATCTCTCACTCACTCTCACCTTCTTTCTCTCCTCACATTAAAATCTCTCTCTCTCTCTCTCTCTACTCTTCCTCTCTTTCACACATTCCAAACAATAATTGAGATAGGTTGATTTTAGTAGGTACATTATTCTCGATAGGTAGGTTTTTCCTAAAATCGATAGGCTTTGAATAGGAACATTTTTATGAAAATATAGGTTACATTTAGGTATATGTTTTTGGATATAGGTACATTTTTATGATAGGTAGGTTTTTCTCAAAATTGAGGTACGTATAGATAGGCTTTAAATAAATATATTTTTCTCGAAAATACAGTACATATAGGTACAAAAACTTTCCAAAATTTTCTATTTTTGAATCATAAATATTTTTTAAACATCTCCATTCCATTGCAAAGTCTGCTCTCACTCACTCTCACCTTTCTTTCTCTCATCACATTAAACCATCTCTCTCTCTCTCTTTCTCTCTCTCTCTCTATACTCTTCTTCTCTCTCTTTCACACATCCCATTGTAAAGTCACACACTCCATTCCATTGCAAAGTCTGTCTCCCACTCACTCTCACCTTCTCTCTCTCATCACATTAAACCGCTCTCTCTATACTCTTCCTATCTCTCTATCACACATCCCATTGTAAAGTCACATCCTTCATTCCATTGCACAGGCTGTCTCTCACACACTCGCACCTTCTTTCTCTCATCACATTAAACTGTCTCTCTCTCTCTACTCTTCTTCTCTCTCTTTCACACATCCCATTGTAAAGTCACACATCTCCATTCCATTGCAAAGTTTGTCTCTCACTCATTCTCACCTTCTTTCTCTCATCACATTAAACTGCTCTCTCTCTCTTTCTCTCTCTCTATATATATATATATATTTCCATCTCTATATCTCTCGATTCCATTGATGAAACCGAGCTTGGTTTCAGCCACCGATCTATATCTCTTCTCTCTCTGCCTCGTCTCCATCGATTGAACTGCCTCTCTCTATATCTCTTCGCTCTCTCTGCCTCGTTAATGAAGTTGAAGCTGGTTTCACCACCAATCTATATCTCTTTCCGCCTCACCACTTGATTTGGACTCTCGGTTTCAATCATCGATCAAGGTATGATATATTTATTTTTTATTTTTGTATATCAATCTATTAGGGTAAAAATCAAAGCTTTGATTCTAATGAAGATACATCTATCATTGATTTTTTGAATGTTGTTGTTTGAAATTTTTTTTTTTTTTTTTGAATGTTGTTGTTTTAGTGAAATTGCTTTTAAAAAAAAATTTGTTGTAAAAAAAAATTGTGAATTTTGAAAATGAAAATTGATCTGCTTTTGTTTGAGTTTTTCTACAAACAGATGAGAAAGGAGGAGGAAAGAAGAAAATCGCTTGGTTTGGGATGAGTCAAGATTTGCCATTTGCCAAAGTTGTTGTCAAACTTGGCAACAACTTTGTCATTTGTCATTTTTAACCGCTATATCTCACCATTAGAGAATCTTTTTTTTTTCAAAGTCAGATAATATAGCTTTAAAGACCAATGACAAATTATTGGAGATGCTCTTAGAGATGCTCTAAGTAACATTTAATGCATTGCAAATACCTATGAATGAATTTATCAAATTTGTTTGAAATAAAATTAGTCTTTATAATTTTGAAAATTATAAATACATTCTTATCAAAATTTATTATTTAATAGAGTTAATAGAAAAATAAAATTTCCGCTTACTAAATTATTCAAAATTTGAAAAATACTAAGAATTAGTAAATTTTGAATATTTTTCCATCTAAGTAATGTATCTTATAAATGAATTACTGAAATTTATTTGAAATACCTAGTACTTTTTATAATTTCGAAAATTATATATGCATTCTTATAATAATTTATTTGAAAAATACTATTGAGAATTAGTAAATTTTAAATATTTTTCCATCTAAGTAATGTATCTTATGAATGAATTACTAAAATTTATTTGAAATACATATTACTTTTTATAAATTTGAAAATTATAAATGCATTCTTATCATAATTTATTTGAAAAATACTATTGACATTTAGTAAATTTTAAATATTTGTCCATCTAAGTAACATTTACCGCATTGCAAATATCCTATGAATGAATTACTGAAATTTGTTTGAAATACAAATTACTCTTTATAATTTTAAAAATTATAAATACATTCTTATCAAAGTTTATTATTTAATAGAGTTAATAGAAAAAAATAAAATTTCTAATTACCCTTTTGTACAAATAAAATTACTTGACATCATTAAAAATTATTTAATTGATTTAATAATTAAATAATTAAAATAAATTATTTATTATACAATAAGAATTTATTATGTGATTAAAAATTTAGAAAGTGCACCCTTAATATTTTAAGCAAGGAGAATGCTATAGGTCTCAAATTTTTTACCAAATATATGACTATATATCTTACATGGATATGGGGTCCACTAAATTGCAAACTCCACACCATGTGAGATATTTGATTATTTGTTTGGTAGAAAATTTAATATCTCTAATATTACCCTTTAAGCAAACCATATCCAAAAGAAAAATGCTATAGTCCCCAAATAAATTATCAAATTTTTTACCAAATCTCTCACATGAGTGTGGGACCCACACAAGAATTTATTAATATCAAAATTTCCGTAATATTTATTTGGAATCCAACTCTATTCAAAATTTCCAATATTTACGTGTCTTCGGTTTTAGGTCCCCACAATTTAGAGAATTTCGGCTGTCATATCGTAATATCAAGCATTCTTGAAGGACAAATATGTAATTAGACAACAACAGTGGTGTTTTCGTAATTCAAACAAAACTCGTGGATCATTCTATTTACACACCACTTTATCTCTCAAGATAAATCGGGAAATTCTATTTTCACATACCTTTTTATCTTTATGTACATCATATCTCAATGCACACCCTTGTAAATTTGATAATACATTATTATTCTCACTTCACACACTATATTTCCAATTATAACCTAAACTCAAATCTTATACACAAACCCCACCTTGAAACACCCACCTATGCTAAACACATCCACACAGCTACCCACAGATAGCCACATAGCCTAACTCCATTGAAGACCCATGGTGAAGATCCAATTCCATTGAAGAACTACACTGAGTCCACTACATTGTTGACGGTAAGTAATAGATGAAGAAAAATGAAGAAAGCAGAGTATTAAAAAATTGGGTCTTGAATTTGATTTACATCTCCAAAGAATCTTCAACGCTCGACAAAGAATGATGAGGAACTACGAGTGTGAATCAATCAAGGAACTATATCGAAAACAAATTGATTCAAATATAGAGAACAATTACATACATATATATATACACACATTACACATAAGAACACTCATATATACAAATTATATACATATATAGAAATAGAGTGAGGAGAGATTAATGGGCTCCTGAGCTCATCAAACAATTCTTTGCAAAAATGGCCGAAAATGGTATGGATCTTCTCATCAATAAAATGGTATGGTTCCTGAGCTCCTCAAAGAAGAACATGCATATACACAAATTCTTTGTTCTTGAGCCTTGTGCCACACGAAATAACAACAATGACACCACAAATTTATGTGTAAAGAGAAAACTAAGATTTCATATTTAGTGTGTTACGATGTATATTATGGTCATTTTGTTTCATGGTAAAATTGTTATTAAAATTTTGTTTCATTAAGTGTGTGCACAAAGATGAAAAGGTATGTGGAAATAGAATTTCTCAAATAAATCATTAATTAATTTATTTTTTATTATAATTTTAACTTTGAATGAAATGAATATAATGGACAAATTATGGTACACTCCCATTTTCCTCCCTCTTCATCTTTTCGTTCCTCCCACTTTTGCTTTGGCATCTCTGCCTGTTTGTTTCTAGAGAAAAGAAAAGAAGAAGAAAAAGAAAAAGTAAAGAAACCTCCATGGATTCAAAGCTCAGGGTGTCCTCTTTCGCAACACAAGCGAATTCCATAACCAAATGAGGCACTAAAGCCAAAGCTCTCTCTTTCCACCTCATCACTAGGTTCTTCTTTCTTTTCTTCTCTCCCAATCGAAAGCTCCTCCTCTTGATTCTGATTTTGAATTCTCTATCAACCAACGGCTAAGAAAATTATAGCAAGAGCTATGAAAGTGACATGTGCTCGAGTCGATGGGTTTGTGAGTAGTGAAGATGGGTTTGATACTACCAGAGAAGCTATTTGTTACAGCACCTGCATGATGAAACCCTAGGAGAGAGTAGGGTTGTTGAGGATTGTGTTGTTTCTAGGCCTTTTGTGACTGACCTAGATGAAGAAACCTTGGAAATAACCATGAAAGAAGAGGAGGAGGAGGAATATGTTGATGAACCACTCAGAAAACAGGGTGTCACAATTGCCATGTTGTCGAGAGATAGCGACGATGATTCTGTGGGCTTTGAAGAGAAGGAAGATGATGGAGTTTTGGGTTCTGTTAGGGTTCCTGGTATCCGCATTTCGGAGAAGACTGAGGTTGAAAGAGGAGAAGATAAGTCACAATTTGAACCCGTTATGGGTTCATCAGAAGGGTGCATTGCTTTGAAGGACTCCAACACGTTGTTCACAAAGTTGAAACCGAGAATGGAGGAGGAAGATGGAAGGTGGGTTTGTAGAGGTGTGTGAGTGAGTGAGGGTAAATATGGGAGTTTGTGTGTATTGTTGTGGATGGGTGCGTGAGTAAGGATAAATATGTAAATTTGTGGTGTGTCATGAGTAAAATATATATTTATCAAATTATTGGAGGTGTGCTTTTAGAAGTGGTTTACTTTGAGATACATTAAGGTGTGTAAATAGAGGCACCCAAAACTCAGGGGTAATATTTGGAAACAATTTGGCTTTTGGTGGACTAAGATTCTCGAACTTTTATATAATGCGAACCCTCAAGAATCTTCCATCACTCCATATTCTTCCAACTCAAAAATGAGCCAAGAAAATAAAAACTAACGCTCTCTCTCTCTCTCTCTCTCACCCTAAAAGGCTTGTGTTATTTCTTCCTATTTTTTTATCAATCAAAAACAAATTTTTTTTTTTTTGCAGTGTTTTGCAAAAGTGAAATAGTGTTACTATGTTCTCTACATTTTGTCGAAATTGCTTCTTCGAATTGTATGCTCATGTTTTAGAAGTCATGTAGACTTTCTCAAAATTGGTTTTGTGTTGAATTACATATTAAGTATTTCTCAATAAGTCCTTTGATAATTGTAGCAAGCCATTCAAGGTCTGTGAGGATATTGGAGGAGATTGACACAAAATTTAACCCTGAGGAAGTCATAGAAGAATTCGAGATGCTAACAAAGGATGCTAAGTGTAACAACGCCCGCGGGGGGCCTCGCTACAGTTCGGACTCGATTTTGTTGCGGTTCCAAATCTTGAACCAAAGAGTCCAAATCCGGCAAATCGTTTTGAAGAAAAACAGATTTTTTGAAAGAAGTGCCAAACATGGACTGCTTTGCCAGATAACAGAGTCGCCACCTAAATATTTTTAAAATGGGAAATTTAGGAAACCCTGACTCGGTGCCATAAGGCCATGTGTCCGTCATCACCAAAGTTGGCTCGGGAACTTGGGTACGATTAGGGAAGGTCACATCGTGAGCATTCTCTCGCACAAAGACCTCTACTAATCATGATATCTGTTTTTGAAAACATTGTGAGTCCTTATCCCGGTTATTTAGCCTAGGTTACTATGTGATGCTCGCAGCAAACAAGTATAGACTGGGCCGTTTGAATTGGAACAAAACATTTCATGTTTGTTTGTTTGAAAATGGTGTGATGATGCTACCCGCAGGTAGGCTAAAATGCGGATTTGCCACCCTCAGGTGGGCTTAGAAAACATGATGTTGCCACTATCTAGTGGGCTTAAAACAAACAGTCAATGCATTGTCCCAATTCAGATAACTCAACCTCCACCCACAGGCATTCAAGGCAGTTATATCACATAAGCATATAGCCTCATGGCAAGCATGCTATCATGGCAACACTCACACGCATGCAAGGATGCTAAAGCATAAAACTCACCGAGTACTCCAAGCCAAAACAAAAAACTGATTAGGAATCATGCATGATCCTAAATATACAGAATTGCCTAATGTAACACATGCAATAATGCAATTATAGCAGGCTCGGCTATTCTAAATATGGCATATGAGATGCAACAGCTATCAAGTACTCAACTTGGAATTGAAATACAGGTGCGGCGATGATGCGCCGAGTCTTAAGCAAAAACGATGAATGATGCAAACATGTCATTATGTCATGCTAATTGAAATATGCCCTATATCTAACCATCGTAAGCGGATAAATAAAAGGAGAAAGAAATGGGGTTGGAAGACATACATCACACTCACACACCCTTATTACAACATTGTTTCAAGCAGAGGGTCCGAATAAAATAATAATACAGACCCGAATAAAAGAATATACAATCCGGAAATAAATATACAAATTTCTAATTAATTGACAAATTAATTAATAAAAGCGGTAAAACTGGCGTGCAAGCTAGGACCCGCTTGCTTCGATAGATGCCGCTGTTGGCCGCTGGCGAAATCCACCGATGCCCGATTAGCCTCTCATAATATTTCTTGAAATGCGCGTCCGACCGAAGTTGCTAAACTCAATTTTGCCGCAACAGAGCGGTGAAAAGGGCACGTAGTGAGGTATTTCACAAATATATGCATGCCTCTATCCTTGTGCCACCAATCACGCATACCGATGCATGATGGCCGAGGAGTCGAATTGCACAACTCAATATAGGGATGAATGTGGATGCGTGCTATAACAACACTTAACTCCATCATGGATAATCCGGAGTGTCGGTGACTTGGGAATTGAGACCCGCCTGCTACTTTCTGAGTACAAAAACGCTACTGCTTCCGTGCAATATGCATGATATGCATGAAATGCAACTAATATGTGATATAGCATGCATAATGCCGTGAAAATGAGAATGTCTCGAAATGCGTGTCCACAGGCACGCAAACCGAGAAAATGGCATACAAGCATGAGATGACATGAAATATGATGTACAATGAGACTAAAAAGAAATGCCTCGAAATGCGTGCCCACAGGCACGTAAACCGAGGCGATGATGAAATGAGAAATCGGATAAAATCGAAGTGCCTCGAAATGCGTGCCCACAGGCGCGCAAATCGAGGCGATGATGAAAGATGAAAATCGGATACAACCGGTGCTCAAACGCGTGCCATAGTACAAGCGCAAACCGAGGCGATGATGAAAGATGAAAATCGGATAACCGGCATTCAAACGCGCCTAAAACAGCGCGAACCGGCGATGAAAGATGAAAATTGATAAAACCGGTGCCAAACGCTGCGTGCCTACAGCGCCGCAAACCGAGGCGGCGATGAAAGATGAAAATCGGATAACCGGTGTGCCAAACGCTGCGTGCCAGCGCAAGCAAACCGAGGCGATGATAAAGATGAAAATCGGATAAACCGGCAGCCAAACGCCTGCGCACAGCGCCAAAACCGAGGCGATGATGAAAGATGAAAATCGATAAACCGGCGTTTCAAATGCGTGCCACAGCGCGCGCAAACCGAGGCGATGATGAAAGATGAAAATCGAATACAACCGGCGGTTCAAACGCGCGCCACAGCGCAAAACCGAGGCGATGATGAAATGCAAGGAAATGGCACACGTAATGCCGCGATGGGCTTACACCAACATGAGAGCCTCACCACTCACATAGGAGGCCGCTTGATAACGGAGGTGCCAAACGCATTACGGGCACGCCAACCGAGGCAATGCATTAAGGCATGAAATGACATGGGAAATGATATGCAAGCATGGCAAAGGAATTTCAGCACTCACAAATGATGTAAAACAGCCCGAAATGATACGAATGACAACCAAGCATGCAATCATCCGAAAATGTGAAATTAAGCCCTAAATGGCCTATAGCCATGCTATACATGCAAAATATGATTATGGCAGCAAGAACAGGAGCAAGGCAGTCCCAAATATGGCATTTTTCAGTAACAAACATGTCCAAAAAGCTAGCATAGGAATGGCAACATTATCATGCAAGGTTAGTGGCCCAAAAGAGGATTTCAAGGAGATGGCATATAGAAAAACTCAAATGAACAAACTTTCTTCTACAACATTGAAGAGGGCATAAAAATAAGCACATTTTCAGAAGATGATAGCCCCAAAATCATAATACAAACATGCTAGAAAATCCATGCAAAATAGGCTCCAAATAGGCTATAACAAGAGACATGCAAAGAACACACCAAATGACAAAATTTTCTTAATGAGACATGTAAAGGGGGTCAAAATAAGACCAAAGTCAGTAGGGGTCGAAGTCCCAAAAACAAATAGAAATAGGTCAAAAATTGCATACAAAATGTGGCACATTTGATGGAATTTGAAGGAGGTGGTATATACAATGGCCAAATGGGGTTGAGCCCTTCTACAATGTTGTAGAGGGGCTCAAAATGAGCACAAAACCATTAGGGGTCGGACCCCTAAAAACAAACACAAATAGGTCAATTTTAGCATGCAAAAATGTGACAAATTTGATGAATATTGAAGGAACTAGTATATATAAGCACCGAATGAAGTTGAGCCCTTCTACAATGTTGTAGAGGGGCTCAATATGAGCACAAAACCATTAGGGGTCAGAGCCCCAATTCTCAACCAATTGGAGTAGAGAAATGAATCAAGAAAAAGCCCTAAAAGTTGGTTTTGAAGACTTACCCTTGAAGACTTGTCTTTCTTTGCTTCTTGGCTTGGATTTGTAGCCTCTTGACCTCTGAAGAACACTTCCTTGCTGCTGGAATCGAAGTTGGAATGGTGAGGCTAGGTGTTGGTGAAGAAATCAAGCAAGACTTGAAGCTTTTTTGAAGGTTTTGGCTATGGAGATTAGGGTTTTTGCTTAAGTGTTCTTGAAGACAATTTTTGTAACCTAGGTAAAGGAGCTCTTGGTTCCCTTAAATAAGGGAGAAAGGGTGTAAAAGGGGAGGGAGAAGCATCCAAGCTTTCCCTCCCAAAATATCCCTCGGATGGGGTGATATTTTGACAAAATATCCAGACAACCGAACAGCCGAAAGCAAGAATCGCCTACCAGTAGTTTACTTGAAGGTGACCGGCCACCCACCCCACCTGGTCGGCCAGCCACCCACCATGGCCGGCCGGCCACCCCAAAAATGAAGTAACGATTTTCCGGACCACCATGCTAAGGTGTCCTCCCAAGTGTGTAGAATAAGGTCCCAGGTTAGAATCGCAACTCAGCGGCCACAACATGTAGCCAAGGAGAGCCTCAAAAATGAAAATGCACAATTTCGCCCGACCATATACCCTTGGTGTCCTCCAGATGTGTGGAACAAGGTTCCAAGGTTGGAATTTGGCAACACCGGCAGAGCCACAAGATAGAGCTTCAAGGAGAGGCCCAAAAATGTCCTTCCAATTTTCTAGCCACGCATGCTTGGTTAGGGTACTCCCATGTCCCCTGATCACAGATATGTGGCTTTGGTTGGAAGAAAATACCCTAGGGTGTTCAACATTGGCCTAAGAAAAACTGCTCCGGAGGAGCGAAATCACTATCTGGGATAATTGCTGGCCTCCGCCCAGGATCTTCCGGTATTGAAACAGAGGTACCTGCCAAATTTGAACAAAAACTAATGAGAAATGAATGTTTGGGGCCAAAACCAGCAATTCGGGGTCCAAATGAAATGAGCCGCGAGTGGCATACGGCGGCAAGTGGGTATTCATACCCTGTCCTAATGACAAAACAGAGGTTCCTCGCCAAAAATCAGAGAAAATCGATGCAAAATGAATGCTCGACCAAACCGCGATTCGGTCCCAAACCCACATGTCCGAGTGGCATACGGCCACGCCAAGTGGCATCAGAGGCCCTGTTCTGAACTATAAAACAGAGGTGCAAGCCAAAACCGAGAACTCAGAGATGGTTGGGCGGTCGAGCCGAGGCACACGGCCTATGGCCCAAAACCGAACCAGCTCCGGGGCAAATGGCTCACACAAAAAGTAGCTCACGGCCACCGAGAGATAGTTCATAGACCATTCCTTCCCTGAAAGAAAACAGAGGAAACCGAAGTTTGGTCTACAAATCGAGACAAGGTAGAAGAAAATTCTAAGTCAGAGGCGTATGCGCTACCACGACTCTTAAACTTCTCGAACGAGCAGAGATGCAACATCACCAGCGCCAATCTGACGTCGAGTCTTAAGGTCGGGTCAAAATGGGGTGTCTACAAGCTGCCCTCTTGACGTAACTCTAAGTCAAGAAGTGACGGAGTGAATGTCAAAGCCGAGACGACCTCCATTTTGACAAGGCCAAGACTTAGACAATCATACAGATAAATAGAATGCGTAGTCGCTTGAGGGGCAAGAATGCAAACGATAGGCACGGAGCCAGATGATCATGCAAGTGCAGCAAGCTGTAATGAAGCAAGTATTCGCAAATAGATGCAACAGTTTTAAGCAAGAATGCAAAACAGCAAAGTAACGACTACATTTCATGTAGTTAGGAATGCGAGAATCATTCAATTCTCGCCGCCTCACACGGAGAAGATACGATATCAAGGCGATTCGTCTGGGTCGCACCAAATTTCAAATGAACCGTACATACAATATCGTGCCTGCAAAAGAGAGAAATCTAACAAGAACAATATGCTAGCAACATACATTCAATGCGATTCCTATGACTCGAAGAGTTTGACACACCACGGTTTCCGGTGAAAGGATGCATCACAATGCGAGAAAAGATAATGCGATAATGCATGCTCGAGCATAGAAGTATGGTACATCAAGAAAACGCGATGACAATGCAAAACATTCATGAGAATGCAAATTATGAGCCAAATAATGACAAACGAGCATAAATCGATGCGGTTTGTCACGTAACAATGTCAAAACACGATTCTACGACGCAACTCGATCGCGGCTCGATTTACCTCCTGAGAGGTCACAACATGTTTAAAGAGGATACATTCCGATTTCGATGAATAATGAGGAGACACATGTCAATAATTGTAATTAAAGTTTCAATGAGCACCAAGGCCAGTGTACTTTTCTTCAACTTTTTCGTCCCGAGTCTGGATTTTCTCAAAATTTGCAGAGAGGTAGGGAGGGGGAACATGGTCGCCGTGTCTCCACCCTAGGAGAAGCCATCGGCCGTGGGAGAAAGGGGCCGGCACCAAAGTTAGGTGGTCGTCACCACTTGCTAAAAGCAGGGGCAAAATGGTCATTTTCAGGATTTCTATATATATGCTTGCCCATTGCCTCCGAAATCACACCCCCAAGTGTGGAATTCTCTCCTCTTGCTCTCTAAGCCATTTTCTCTTTCAGATTTGCATTTTATACGCGCCCCTCGGCCTCCCACGCAAGTTGTTTTTGCAAAATCTTCCAGTTTTAGGCACTTTGAAGCGACTAAATTTCGACTTTGGAGCTTCTCTTCTCATTTTCACCACTTGAGGTAATTTTGTCTCACTATTTAGAAAATTTTCCCGGGAGTTGACTTTTGGTTGACTTTTCGTTTCCCGAGAGTTGACTTTTGTTGACTTTTTCCAATTTTGGCCCATTTTGCTCATTTTTGCTCATCTTTGCAGATTTCTCGATATGGCGGGTCATTTCCTCATGTAGAGGTTTTCAGCACGAGATGATTTTGATCTCATGACATCGGGCCGAGGGTTCGCCTTTTATGCGGCGATATGCCCCAATGGTATCAAAGCTTCATGCTACCTTTCATTATTTCACCGATTTCAACGACGGCACCGGATCTCTTCAAGGAACCGGAAAGGAAGACCTCCCCTACGAAGTAGGGGTATTTTTCCTTTTTCTTCGTTTTTCCCGTGCATTTCATACTCCTGCCATGCTTAGGCACCCAGTTTAACTTACGATATGATACTTGCATCCTGAGCATGTGACTTAAACACTTGAATTACATGAACACCTGGCATATTGAATAATTGTGAACGATACGGTGCACATTAGTTAGAAATTGAACACACTCCCAAACTTGATTCATCAAGACACAACTAAGTCGAAAATGAGCACAAAGACATCTTGACTAAGAGTAGAACACATACCTCAAAACTCAGATTTCAACACACAAACAGTTTTTGAAGCTTAACACACGTACTTAATCGGGCCCACTGGTTGAGAGTAGAACACACTCCCTAAACTTGAAGCGAACACACTCTAATCGACAGAAGTAGAACACACATTCCCAAACTTGAAGCTTAACACACACCCCACTATTTGAAAGTAGAACGCATACCCAATCTTGAAGCTTAACACACACTTAATCGATAGAAGTAGAACACACAGCCCCAAACTTGAACACACAAATTTAATCGATTAGAAGTAGAACACACACCCCAAACTTGAAGTTAACACACGTACTAATCGATTGAAAGTAGAACACATTCCCAAACTTGAAGCGAACACACAAATTTAATCGATTAGAAGTAGAACACACACCCCAAACTTGAAGCGAACACACGTTTTAATTGATTGAAAGTAGAACACATACCCCAAACTTGAAGCAACACATGCCTCATCGATTGAAAGCGTAACACACATTCCCAAACTTGAAGTAACACACAATTTAATCGATGAAAGTAGAACACACAGCCCCAAACTTGAAGCGAACACACACCACGATTGAAAGTAGAACACATACCCAAACTTGAAGCGAACACACAGCCCAATAATTGAAAGTAGTAACACACAGCCCCAAACTTGAAGCTAACACACGCCTTAATCGATTGAAAGTAGAACACACAAATCCCAAACTTGAAGTTTAACACACACCCCATCGATTGAAAGTGAACACACAATTCCAAACTTGAAGCGAACACACACCCTAATCGATTGAAAGTAGAACACACAGCCCCAAACTTGAAGCGAACACACAATCAATCGATTGAAAGTAGAACACATACCCCAAACTTGAAGCGAACACACACCCATCGATGAAAAGTAGAACACACAAATTCCAAACTTGAAGCGAACACACAAATCCATTGAAAGTAGAACACACACCCCAAACTTGAAGCTTAACACACAATTTAATCGATTGAAAGCAGAACACACAGTCCCAAACTTGAAGCGAACACACAGCCCACTGATTAGAAGTAGAACACACAGTCCCAAACTTGAAGCGAACACACAGCCCACTTTCACTCCATTTGCACGCAGCTCATTTTCACTTCATTTGCACACAGCTCATTTTCACTTCATTTGCACACAGCTCATTTTCACTTCATTTGCACACAGCTCATTTCATTTGCACACAGCTTCTTCATTTCATCTGCTGATACACGCATTCATTCTGAATGCAGGTTAGCGCTCGCACAGTGCGAGGGTATGGCTCCACTGCCGCGAGGGAGTGGTATTTTGAGCTTCCTAAGTCAGTCCGGATTGGCTGACTTTGCAGGATTCGGGTCATTCTCAGAGGGTTATCTCAAGGCCTCATCAAGAGACATTACTTGTCGCTGGTAGAGAGGTGGGACACCACCAATTCTTTCCATTTTTCTCGCCATCGGGATATGACCATGACCCCACTGACTTTGCTATGCTCACGGCCTAGACCCAAAGCGGTGCTCCCATTCCTTTACGAGGACACGGGTCAAGGGAGGTCACTGGATGCACCTATCGGGGCACACCATCAGAGAGAGGTAATCGAAGAGTTCGATACTTGGTTCTCTTTCTATTTTCGCATGGCCACAGATGGAGCCCGAGACTCTGAGAGGCGGAGCAAAGATGTCCGGTTTCCTTATGTACCTCTAAGACCACCTTGTTTGGCCGACAGGGGAACATGGTAGATTACATCTCCGAGTGCTCGTAGTGACCTCTCACAAGTTGGCCAAGATAGATCAGGGGCCCGGCTACTCAGATCGTTACATGAGCGCAGCCTCGCACACGGGGACTTACTCTGGCCATCGAGAGCCCGAGAGGTACATTCTGCCCTCTTGATTTACATTTCGCCTCATTACTTGTTCATCGCACACACGGCGACTTTGCATTCTCAGATTCGCTTTTAGCACTTTGTACTCACATTCATCGCTTTTCTCACTATGGGTATATGCATATTTCCCACACTAGCTCCAAATATGGAGGTGGCAGACCTCCCATGACCCCATTTTCATTGAGGATTGAGGGTGAGTACTTATCGAGGCCCAGAGAGACTCTCTTCCATCATCGATAGTACTTTGACACTGTTCGGGCTACAGAGGTATTTCAGAACTCTCACTTCTTCTCATTCTCATCTTTGGTCTACTTTGCACCTTTTGATTGTTGATTTACATCGCTATCCACAGATCACCGGCAAATTTTGGGCAATGTTTGGCGATGACCTCGAGAACCAAGATCCGTGAGGATCGACCAGCCCCAAAGATAGGTTCCCGCCGAGGGACCAAAGGCTTGGTTCTGGGAACGCCGGCACAAAGTGGGGGTGTGATTCCCAGACCCCCGCCAGGCTCTCCCGACACCATGCGCGGATCCGATAGATTATCCCCGAGGAGGTTAGTAGTGCTATGCAGGCGCGATGCTTTATTACATCTTCTTGATGGAAACTACGCCACCTATCGCCAAGATATACCGATGCCCTCTCGACGAGTACTGCTCCACCACGGAGGTCCATCGGGCGACCATCTTCGAAGTCGCGCCCATGCCATGATATCCCTTCTTCTAGCAGGCCAGATATCTAGAGGTAGAGGCGCCGATTCCCGATCCTCCGACTCTTGATCACCCCGATGGCCAGAGATGCCGACCGAGTTGATTCGTTGGCAAGATAGACCATTCGATTCCGATCCCTATGGAGCCTCCTGTTCGGCTCGCCACAGATATGTTGATCCCGACTCACCACCAGATGTTCTACCACTTTCATTTGTCATCTACACGCACATTTTGGCAGCTTGCTTATTTATTGATGAGTTGAGCTTGTTCCAGCCCACCTCGATTACATAGACCAGATGTTCGGGTAGTGGCATCACTTGAGGATGGTCCTGCAGAGAGGCACATGTCCATCATGGGCTTCCTGTGCATCCTTCATCTTTCTTGCATTTATCATATTTCATAATGCTCGCTTTTGAACATTCCATCAGACCGATAGGTCAAGAACACATCCTGCACACACCCTACTCACATACCAGACTTGCACTCGCTTATGTTTGAACTGACGATTGCACTTTGCATTTTCAGATGCCTCCAAGATATGCTCCACCGCGAGGCCTCCTGCCTTTTCAGAGAGGTCGAGGCGCTTAGACCTCGCCGAGGCTGTGGACTCATGAGCCGGGCCATCCAGCCTTACACGAGGAGCTCGAGAGTGGTCGCCTCACAGACGCTAGGTGCCCATTGTCGAGGATGACAAGCAGGAGATCGCAGATCATGTGTCGAGGCATCCCCGAGAGGAGGCCCCGGTCTTGGTTCCGGAGCGAGACGAAGCCCGAGGGGATCCGGAGGATGACAGCCCGATCCAGATGGTGATGAAGATGAGATTATCCCAAGAGGATGGAGGGCCTCCCCTATTCCTGCCTCCGAGGACACCGACGCTATTTCCCGCTTTATTCTACTTTTTAGCTAGTAGTTTGTAGCACTTTGCACATTTGTTAGGCGCTTTTAATTTCGTAAAACTTGTACCTTTAATTGTTGTAAAATATGATGGAATGAAACAAATTTTTGAAAAGATGTTGTATTTGAAATTTTAGTATCAGACGCATCATTTTGCACAAAAATGGAATTGAATGGAACGTTCTCATGTATTTATCGTCGTAGTGAACCGACGAACAAATCAAAACAAACCTAATCCACTAAGAAATAATGTATCTTAGCAAGTTTACAACTCGATAAGCAAAGTACAACATTGTTAACGACTAATAAACAAGACTTAATAAAATTGTATAACCAAAGGGTAACAACTCAAAACACAAATGTGACAAATAACAAACTTACAACTCGATAATCAAAACAACAACTCGATAAGCAAAACACGACAAAATGTATTTCAGACAGACGATCCGATGATGGGACGTACTCCAAACCGAGTAGAAATGGAGGCCTTCGACATTCCCCGATGCACGAAGTGCCTCAACCTTCCTTCCAATGCAAAACAGACCAACACGAGGCCGGAAGCATTTTGTACCGGAAAACAAAGAGTGGCCGCCTACTAGGATAGGTGGCCGGCCGGCCACCCTTCCCTTGACCACCAAAATGTTGACAAGTGTCCCGTGAATAGTGTTTTGGCCTCCTATAAAAGCCCCAATCTTGGAACTCATTCACTTCATCACATTCTCTCTCAAAATGGAAGCATTTCTCACCGAAAATCTCACATCTTGGATTTCTTCTTTGGACGGCTCGGAGAAGTTGAATTTTCGGGTTTCTTTGAATGCACTATTCACGCTAAGTTTAATTCACTCCAAGATCTTCCTTTCCTCTATGCCGCAAGGTTTTGGAACCCATGACGACGCCTTTAGCTTTGGCAAGAGGTATGTCCTACTTTTGAAGATTTTCAAATCTTGATGGAGTCCGAGCGGCGAAGAAATTCGCCCAATTCATTTTTAGCTATGCCCAAGCCTTAGGCGATGTGGTCTTAATGCATGATGCTAGATCTCGATTGGTGATGGAACGTTGGATATTCCGAGCCCGATGCATCGATTCTTCGATGCCGTGACCGCAGAACCACTATTGGCAAGGCTTCCCATAAAGACGCCTCGCCAGGTCTACTATCTCATTTTCGCTTGTCTCGCCCCGAGGAGCTAGCTCCGCTTGATTGAAGTCGCCCAAGGTTTGAGAGAAGGAAAGAGTTGTATTGCCATGACTCGCCGAGACATTGATGGGCTTGATGCCTTCTCACGGAGACAACCAGTTTGCAGAGTCCACTACCACATGTAATGTTTCCCATCCAAGCTCACATGTATATTTGCTCACATCACTCGGCCCTCGGGCCCGTTGTTTTTTTTTTTTTTTTCTCACAAAACCCTCATCTTACTTTTCTCTCATCGCACATCTCTCTATTCTTTATTCTCTCATTTTTCATCCCTCCCCAGATATGGCTGATGGATAAACTACAAGTTGTGGACTCTTGTCCCGCTTATTCACCATGGCTACTTTTCTAAGAACGCCTAGTGAATGCTCGATGAGAGCCGGTGGTTTGAATGGATGTGTAACCTGTCGGCAGATCGCATTGCTTACGCCGCCTTGGCTCAATCTCCCTAGAATGAGTTATAGTATGTCCCATTGTGTCAGATTCGGCGATTGGCTTGACTCATTGCGTGTTCTATTTCCCATTCCGCATTTTGCGCCAATTCGGCCACGATCAGACTTGCCCACCAGAGGGACTAGAGTATCTGGCTACATTTCCAGTTCGAGGCGCGCAGTTGGCTCGACAGGCCGCAGCATGGAGAGTTAGAGAGCTCGCCCCCGCTTCCTATTTTCAGCTTGCACTTTATCCGATGAGGCTGGATTGGCTCAACGAGAGGCACTGTGTTGGGCCTAAGTTGGCATCGAGGCTTCAACAAGCTCGTGGGGCGCAGGGACACCGACCGACTATGCCCCTGATTATTGTTTTATTAGTACTTTCAAGCTTTTTATGAATGTAATAAAAGCAACTTTAATTGTATGCAAGAGCAAAAAACTCGCTTTTGAAATCAATGAAATTGAAAGTTGTGGTATCGAAAATTCTCCACTTTTGGTCCAAAATGGTCTTAGTTGTGAAAAGATTACTTTGAGCAAAGTCAACTTTATTAAAACTTTTCAAAACTATTTTCGAGCATGGATCGAATCGACACGCACGAGATCCGCTCGAGATGTACAACTCAATCCTAGCAACCGGAAAGTTGCCTAGTCTCAAAAAGGTGCTCTTTAAGAAAGCGTGGCAACGGAAAGTTGCCCCTAGTCCTAATGATGCCGCAATACTTCATGGCGACGAAAGTTGCCCCTAGTTTGAATAACCTGCACTGAGATCACAATAAATACCGATGAATAGAGATGACCGAGATGATCGAATGGACAAAGTTGATCTGGAAAAGATTGTGATCAACTTCAAGATGAAGTCACCACGATCCCAAAAATGGAATCAAGTCTTACGAGTTCAGATCGTTCACTCAGTATTTTTGCTCTCCTTTTGCACTCTAACTTTTGCCAAGGTCGCCCTTTACGGTTTCAACTCATGAGCTCGGTTTTATAATTTTCAAATTTTCACGCTGAAGTTTTGCCTAGGTCGCCTTTTTCGGGTTTTCTACCTAGCGAGCCTCTCAAGGGTAGTATTTCTTCAACTTGTCCATATTGATCGGTTGGGAAAACTCCAAGCCATCTAGATCCATCGAACCACAAATTCACTCCCGACCATTGACTTGATGATGTACGATCCAATTAGGTCTCGAACTTGCCCTTGGGTCGTGGATAGGAGCTCGGTTGTCCTTAAGTACCAAATCTCCTTCTTTCAAATCCTCGACTTAACCTTCTTGTTGAAAGCAGGCGATTCTGCCTTGATAACCTTGGACATGGTGGGATGCTTTCAACCTCCTTTCATCAAAAGCATGAGTTCTTCAAACTGCTTTTCGCCAACTGCTTTATCCGCACTCGCCAATACTGCAATGACGGACCTCAATCTCAATTGGTAGAACGGCCTCCATCCCATAGACCAATGAGTACCAGTCGCCTGAAGAGAAGTTCTGATCAAGTCCTCAGAGCCCCACAGAGCAACGGCTTATCTGCCATCCTGTAGGTTTCTACCATCTTCGTAATATGCGCTGATATTCTTGTTGGCGCCTCAATCTCCGCTGGTTTTGGTACGTAAGTAGATGACTTATGAAAGCCACGTTGTATTTCTCCAACAAGTCAATCACCTCATTCTTGAAGTGGGGAACCATTGTCTCAAACTATTTCATTTAGACTCCAGAGATAATGTTGTTTCGATGAATTTTTAGCAACGCAGAAGCTTTCAACACTGCATAAGATTGGGCCTCAACCCACTTTGTGAAATAATCTAACGCTACAAGGATGAACTCATGCCCATTCGACCCTTTCGGCGTGACAGCCCCGATCACATCAATTCCCCAGACTGAAAATGGCCATGGTGAAGTCATGTTGTACCGACGGTAGAATGTTCATGCGATTTGCATGCATCTGACATTTGTGGCATCGCCAACAAAACCGATACAATCCTCCTCCATGGTGGACCAATAATAACCTTGTCTCAGGATCTTCCGCGCCAACATCACCCCATTCATATGCACCACATTCACCCCCTGGATGGCTTCCATCGACACTTGGACTCTTGACATCAACACACGCTTATGCATTCCCGTGATGACCCCTTCTATACGCTTTTACCCCACAGATGATGAACCGAACGACCAATCTTCTTATTGCCCTTTGTCTTTGGCATTTACCTGGCGGTATGTTTCGCTTCCAAAAGTTCCAGATGTCGTATACAGGGGTGTTCATCCTTAACTTCATCTATGGTCGCAATCGACTCATGGCGGTGCGACTCTGGTCAATAATGATGGACGATTCGGACTCCGGGATGTCTATCATGGATGATAGAGTTGCTAAAGCGTCCGCCAACTTGTTGTTCTCTCTTAGTAGATGAGTAAAACTTAACTTTTCAAACCGAGGAATCAAGAAATCCAAGGTTTGGTGATACATCATCATATTTTCCTCTTTACTTTCCAGCCTCCTTTAGCTTGAGACACAACAAGGTTCGAATCCCCAATGACGTCAATTGCCTTGCCCTAATTCCTGTGGTCGCTCCATACCAAAGAATGCACGCTTTACTGCTTCATTATTTGAGACTTTGAAACTGAGTTTGAAGGCTAGAGGACGGGAATTGTCGGGTGCTATCAAGAACACTCTATCCCATACCCATGTTGATTTGACGCCGTCAAAGTACATTGTCCAAGTTTCTCCGATATGCAATTGCTTCATCCGAATAGGTATCAATCGCTTCATCCCTCAACGGATGGTCGGCAGGAACTCCATCGCTTCTTCCTTTTATCGACTTGCACACATATGTAAGATCAAATTAGGAGAACAAAGAATCAACGAGTTAGCCTACCCGTGGTTACCGTTTCTCGAAAAAGATATTTGATGGGATCGAGACGCGAAACCAAGATTACAGTGGGCTAACAGGTAGTGCACTTCTGGTAGCCCATACGAGCTAAGCAAGCCTTTTCTGGCGTATCTGGGGTCTCAGATTCTAGCATCTTCTTGCTCAAATAGTAGATGGCTCTTTCCACCCTATCTTACGATTCTTGTAAGCATGCATTTCATCGGTCTCAATTATCGATAGATACAAAATCAACGGTTTCTGATCTGGTGATAAACGGGTGGGTTCTCAGAGATATTCTTTAACTGTTCAAATGCGACTTGACACGGCCGTCCCATTGGAACTTCTTTCCTTTCTTGAAGACCAAAAAGTGGTTCATAAGTCAAGGTTAGTTTTGAAATAAACCGTCTTATGAATTGCACTTACCTAGAAAGCCTCGCACCTCTTTTTCATCCTTGGTGGTGGCATTTCTAAGATGGCCTTGATTTTGGAAGGGTTGACCTCGATGCCTTTATTGTGTCGAAACTGACATTTTTCCCCAGTAACACCAAACGCAGCATTTCGAGGGTTTAGCCGGCAGGAATTCCCTGATCCTTTGGAAAAACTTGTGCAAGGCGGTGTAGTGGCCCTCTCTTTCTTTGGACTTGACAATCATGTCGTCACGTACACCTCAACCTCTTTGTGGATCATATCATGTAGTATTGTGGTCGCGGCCCGTTGATAAGTAGACGTTCTTCAACCTAAGCGGCATGACATTAGCAGTATGTTCCCCACGGGGTGGTGAATGCAGTCTTTTCTCTGTCTTCCGGCGCCATCACTATCTGTTTGTACCCCGAGAAGCCATCCATAAATGAGAGCAATGCATGCCCTGCAGTGAAGTCCACTAACTCATCAATGTGTGGCAAGGAAAGTCGTCCGGACTAGCTCATTCAAATCACGAAGTCTACACACGGATCCCATCTTTCTTCGGCACCGGAACAATGTTGGCCAACCAAGTCGGATATTCTGATACTAGCAGGAAGCCTGCGTCAATTTGCTTGGTGACCTCTTCCTTAATCTTGAGAGCCAATCCGGCGGATCCTTCGACTTCGCTTGACAGTCGGGCCTCGGGGTCAAGGGGATCGATCTTTGTACAATCTCGGGATCGATTCGGGCATGTCTTCGTAGGACCCGCGAAAACATCTTTAAAATCTTTTAATAAAGCGACTAAGCGCTCGCGTTCCTCGAAGACAACGTGGACCCGATCTGGACCAGCGGGTCCTCCTCGGTACCAATGTTCCACGAAATGATTTCATCCGTTAATGGCTTAACAAATCTCTCTTGCTCTTGCTCAATTAGGCGTTGTAAAAGAGGAACTTCGTCCTCGTCGTTTTGATCAAAATTTTGAAAGTCTGAATTAATGCAATAAATTAGGGGCCTGAGAAAAGTACTGAAACCACATTCACCTCATTCTCATTAAGTTCATCCAAATCGTCGATTCATCAGTTCTAAACAGACTCAAATGAAAAGGAAAAAATGACTGGACGGGACTCGGCATCCGGTTAACATCCCGAGTACCAGACTCGGACTTCGGTCGAAATTTGGAATCGATTAGACTCACAAGACTTCGGTGGAATCGATTAAACTCCACTGACTTGGAAGCTGCTGGATAAGAATCCTCCTCGTCTTGCCAAATGAGAGAGGTGCGATGGATGCATCAAGATAGGCTTCTTGGTTGGCTCATGCCGTTTCATCCCCAATCATGGAGACCATGAAGTTATTCCCCAAACAATCTTAGTCGTCGGAGGATCGAGAGAGACATGCGATTGCTACCCCATTTCCAATTCCGTGCCCTCAAGATCCTCTGCCTTAATGCCTACCTCGGTTGTTGGAGTGCATGCGCTCTGTAAGCGTCATCCCTGATAGTTGCGGTCGAAGATTTCAAACTGCACGCTTTCTCTCGCGTTAAACCATGGCTCTGGGAAGCGCGAGAATGGAAAGTCTTCCCCCCCACGGACGAAGCCCCCGTTCAGGGTACCTCAGATGGGCCTATGTATTAGATCAAAAGGCTACCCAGCCTGCTTCGCTCGGGCCCTGCTGGCCATTTCCTTTCCTTTCCTCGCCCAGTCTTCTTTGGTAGGCAGATAACCTAATCCAAAGGTATGTGGATTATGTGGCACCTCGGCCAGCGTTGCGACTCCTTTCCTGCCGCTTCTTCCCAATCCCATCCCCGGGATATGTTGTAGCTTGTTCATGTGGTAGACAGCTTGTGCACTTACGTACATACCCTCATTCACAGCCACAATGTTTTTGTACCACCGGGCCTCGGCCAAAGTAAATCGATATGAACATGTCTTCCATGCGTGTTCGATCTCGGGATGGCGTAGATACCTCCGGAGGATGGATTGATGAGTTCCCAAAAACAATGGCTACTCCTTTCCATAGGGTATTTCACCATTTGATGTAGAGTAGATGAGGCCTTCACGATGCAACGGTCGCCCCAAAAGCATGTTAAAGACGCGGACCTCCAGGACGTGAAAATCTATCTCTTGTTGTCCAGGCCCAATCTTGGTTTGGATTTTTACTGTCCCCAGGACATCCCTACTCGTATTGTCATAGGCTCTGATCACTTGAGTAGTCGGTGTGAAGTCCGCAGGCTTTAACCCAATTGCATAGGCCCGTCTGGCGGACATTAATAAGCGGATCGGTATCAACCAAGATACCACCGAATCCATTTGTCCACATTCTCTGAGAGATGTAGAGGTGCGGTATGATCTACGCCCTCAGGCGGCAATTCCTTATCCGAAAAGGTCAATGCCGGGGAACCTCCTCCCGGGAAGACCAAACCAACTAGCTGTTCTGGCGTAGTTTCGATGGAAAGTTTGGCTTTGTCCATAGCAGAAAGGACAGCCTGTCTGTGTACCCTGGAAGCCATAAGCAGTCCCCAGATGGAGATGTCTGCTTGTATTTTCTTTAGCTGCTTCAGTACAGCCTCCTCTTCAACCTGCTTCTCCCTCTGCTTCTCTGCCTCTTTATCTTTCCCTGATGCCTCGGGTTGATCAAGGTGTGGGGGCTTGAAATACCGCCCACTTCTAGTCATATGGTCCACCTCTTCGAGGTACCAGTCTTTGTCCAGTTGGCCACACCGATCTTCGTGTGGGCAAGATACAAGTCGTCATCTTCCACCACATTCCATTAGCATCTAACGAGGCACACTGTCGGTTACAGTTTGTTTGTGCTCTCAGCATTTTCCTCCTCATGCTCGGCATGTTCGGTTTTCGTGCCTGACACCTCTCATTCCTCATGGTTCTTCGCTTTTCGGGCTCTCTCGAAACCCATCTCTTTTCTTGCTCCTCCAGTCGGTTGTTGAGTTTCAAAATGTCTTGGTCGGCGAAATTCTTACGCGCAGCGCTCTCCGGCGATTCACTCCGACCTTCGGCCCTTCCGGCCTCAAATGGTACAATGTCGTTGATCATCCAACCACCCGACGACTTCCGCTGACTCCTCGTAATCGAACCAGTTAATTGATGCATCACCTGATTCCTGATCGTTGAAAAAATGAAGGTTGGCGAAGCCTCTTCCGCCCTTGATCAAATCATCCCCTGATTCAAGTTTATCCCCGTATCATACACAACTCAGCCTCTTCTCACAACCCCATACTCAGCTTAGACTGGCTTATTGACAAGATATATCCACTCGGATCATAAGCTCTGCCAGCTGAATTCTCGGTGCTCCACCCGGACTCAACGGTTTGCTCTCCTCGGGCTTTGCCTGTTCCATTCTCGGTGGTCACCACCTTTGGCTCAGGTTGGGGTGTGGAGGTGTCCACCATGCACAAGTCCGTGCTATCAGGGAGGATCACCTCCCGCTTGGGTAGGTGGGAGGGAGTAATGTAGATACTAGGTCGTAAGATACGCCCGGTTGGATAAAATTGATTCTTTTGGGTGGATCTTGGTTATGTGTTGGGAGTGGGTTGGTTGTAACGTTAGGCCTTTCGGGAGGTAGAATGATGTTTTGTCAATGAGGTCTTGAACCTCCCATGGCGACTGGCTAACATTAGTCGGTGTCATGACCATCTTCTTTAGTGGTATTTGCAATATTTGGGTTATGGGAAGGAGTGGATTTGGTGGGGGCCTCGGTTCCAAGGGTTTCAGATGCCCTTTTCTGACTAGAACCCCGAGGACTTTGGATAAAGGCATATGTAGTGGAGAGAAAGTTCGTTGACCCCTGGGTTGGTACCTTGAAGCTTGGTTACTGCTCCCAGAGGCATCAGAAAATGGTGTGGCCGCTGCGGGCCTTGGTTGGGAAGGGGGATTGGTGGTGACCATTCCGACCTCTGAAGTTCTTGTATTGGCAGAGCTACTCGGGCCTGTATTGGTGTTCCGATTAAATGTTCTTGGTGATCCGGTCTTGGTCAAACAGACCTTGTTCATCGCATCCTCTATTTGCATCCCATATCATGTAGATCTGCGAAAGTGGGGAAAGGGACTACGATCATCTTCTTCATTAATGGGTGGAGATTGCACAATCATCCGGATCGATCTCTGTCTGTTGGCCTTAAGGTCATCATCGATGCCTTAGCCCTCCAAGGGTTACAAAAGTCAAAAGATTCTTTGGGCTCCTGCCTCGTTGCCTCGAGATCACGAGTGGTAATCTCGATCTGTGTGTTATATGAATATTGTGCAACGAAGGCCTCGGCCATCTCATCGATTTATTTTCACGATCTTCCATTTTGAATACCAAGTGGATGCCACACCGACAGTTCGACCAACAAAGAGAGCTTTGCGGTCGGGTTAGGCCCATGGTCTTAAGGCGTCAAACAGCGGAGGTGGACCATAGGGTCCCGGATCCATCAAAGCGTCGATCTGGGGCATCTTAAATCTGTCCGGCAACGTCACGGCCACATCAGTATAGACGTCTTCAATGTCCCGGATGACTTTCACCCCCTGTGATTTCTTGGAGAGGTCTTCCAACTTTCTCAATCTCCGTGCTGTGTGGTCTACCTTGAACTCAAATGGAGCGTCGGGGTAGTTAGGTGTAATGTTTTTGGACAGTTGTGGTAGAAACGGGGGCGGAGCAGGCCCCGTTGGAAGACCTGTGTCCTCTTGGGTGTTTTGTGAGTGATTAAGAGCATTTTGTGGATTTGGGAGGGTAGCTTGGGTATTCTTGATTTGGAGGGCATTACGGCGATGATGTCTGTTCGGTAATGGGGCCCCGGGTGGTGGAGGAACTCACAGGTTCCCCTAATGGAGGAGGGACTGGTGTGAAGCGGATGCGTCATTGTTATGTCGGTGATCAACTTTCGATGTTGGGCCATAATGACTTTGTTGTTTGGAAAATTCCGCTGGCGGATAGCATCATCTTGCATTTGCTTCATGCTTTCACTCATCTGGCGCATCATCGCCTCCATTCTTTGTCTTGTTGTTCCATCGAAAAATCGCAAGTGTATCTCTATAGCGAATAGGAATCTCAACCCGGTATGTCGACACTAAAGTAGGCCGCTTTAGGTAATCCCGCCTTCGATATCGTTTCTCGGCCTCCTTCTAATAACCGGGGTAGTGAATGGAACCGGATGTCGTCAACTAGATCCTCGGATCGAGTGGTCGGCGACCTCGTGTCGAGTTGCTTGGGGAGTATCGGTGGCTCGTATAATTGTGCTACAAAGCCCCTAGCAAAAAGATAATAAAGCAAAGGAAATAAATGACTGAAAAGCAGGCATAACAGCTTAAATTTAAATACACACAACACGATCGGGTATACAACACACAGTTGGATAAAATTTGGAAATACATTGTCCTCAACCACTTGATCCTTGTTCTGTATTCTTTGTTTCATAAAGCTGAATCGATATCCGCGAACAAGCGATTCTCAATAATGGTGATGATGCTCCGCGCGATAGCGTGCCAACTCAAAAGCGATGCCCGCACGATGCCCAAACTCATCTTGATACATGCATTCCTGTGAGACACACTCTAACAAGCACATAGCGAGATAAGTGAGAGCCAAAACACCCCTATGTTGGGGTAGGGTTTCTGTCCTATTTTGTCGAGAACTAGGGGTTTCACTACGCATGACTTCAAACAACCTATAAGCGGGTAAGCAACCTGTCCTAGTTTGGATAGGTCACTACGGATCCGAATGCGTTCTAGGTCGAATGGTCATAAAGGGTGCCAGAAAACCGGGTTTGTGTTCCCATCTTGCCGAGAGCCGTGAGTCGGCCTTATGGACATGACTTGACAAGACAAGCCTCCGACAAACCGCTCGAGAATGGCATATGGCAAACCACGGTGTCCTAGGCGCACCAATGCAAATGCAATGCAAAGAACACACAAGTGTAGTCAAAACCGAGATATCACGAGTTCGAGTCAAGTTCTCTAACTCCCGGCGAGTCGCGAAGCAGTAACAAGCCGCGGGGACCTCGCTTCTGATTGGGACTTCGATTTTGTTGCGGTTCCAAATCTTGAACCAAAGAGTCCAAATCCGCAAATCGTTTTGAAGGAAAACAGATTTTTGAAAGAAGTGCCAAACATGGATCGCTTTGCGGATATGATCGCCACCTAAATATTTTAAAATGGGAAATTTAGGAAACCCCGACTCGGTGCCATAAGGCCGCGTGTCGTCATCACCAAAGTTGGCTCGGGAACTTGGGTGCGATTAGGGAAAGGTCACATCGTGAGCACCCCTCTCGCTTGGGTCAAAGACCTCTACTAATCATGATATCTGTTTTTGAAAACATTGTGAGTTCTTATTAGGTTATTAGCCTAGGTTACTATGTGATGCTCAGACAAACAAGTATAGATCGGGCCGTGCGAATTGGAACAAAACATTTCATGTTTGTTTGTTTGAAAATGGTGTGAAGGTGCTACCCGCAGTAGGCTAAAATGCTTGCCACCCTCGTGTGGGCTTAAACATGATGTTGCCACTATCTAGTGGGCTTAAAACAAACAGTCAATGTATTGTCCCAATTCAGATAACTCAACCTCCACCCACAGGCATTCAAGGCAGTTATATCACATAAGCATATAGCCTCATGGTAAGCATGCTATCATGGCAACACTCACACGCATGCAAGGATGCTAAAGCATAAAACTCACCTAGTACTCTAAGCCAAAACAGAAGCTTATTAGAAATCATGCATGATCCTAAGTACTGAACTGTTTAATGTAACACATGCAAAATGCAACTATAGCAGCTCGGCTATTCTAAATATGGCATATGAGATGCAACTATCAAGTATTCAATTTGGAATTGAAATACAGTGGGTTTGTATGATGCGCGAGCAGTGCATGCAAAAGAGAATGAATGATGCAAACATCTTTGTCATCTCAGTATGCTAATTGAAATATGCCCTATATCTAACCATCAAAGCGGATAAATAAAAGGGAGAAAGAAATGGGGGTTGGAAGACATACATCACACTCACACACCCTTATTACAACATTGCCCTCGCAGAGGGTCCTAATAAAATAATAATCTGAGACTCAATAAAAGAATATACAATCCCGGAAATAAATATACAAATTTCTAATTAATTGACAAATTAATTAATAAAGTAAAACGGCGTGCAAGCGGGACGCCTTAGCCGATAGATGATGTATCTTTGAAATTTTGGCTTGAAATCCTTTGGGATACTTGATTAGCCTCTCATATAATATTTCTCAATCTTGGCCCGGACTCGAAAAGTTGTTGATCCTCAATTTTGCTGTGACGAGAGAGCAGAAAGGGCATAGCAATGTATTTTCACAAATATATGCATGCCTCGATCCTCGTGCCACCAATCACGCATACCGATGCATGATGGCCGAGAGTCGAATTGCACAACTCAATATGGGATGAATGTGATGCGTACAACAAACCTAACTCCATCATGGATAATCCGGATGTAGATGACTTGGGAATTGAGACCCGCTTCCGTCACTGAGTACAAAACACGCCTCGTTTCCCGTAAATATGCATGATATGCATGAAATGCAACTAAGATATAGTATGCATAATGCCGTGAAAATGAGATGAAAATGCGGTCTACGTGCACGCAAAACCGAAATGGCATACAAGCGAGATGACATGAAATATGAAATGAGACTAAAAGAAATGCTCAAATGCGTGCCACGCATAAACCGAGGCGATGATGAAATGAGAAATCGGATAAAATCAGTGCCTCGAAATGCGCGGTAAGCGCGCAAATCGAGGCGATGATGAAAAATGAAAATCGGATAAAACCGGTGCCTCAAACGCAGCGTGCCTGGCGCAAACCGGCGATGATGAAAGATGAAAAATCGAGATAAAACCGAAGTGCCTCAAAGCAGCGTGCCTGAGCGCATAAACCGTCAGCGATGATGAAAGATGAAAAATCGGATAAAATCGAAGCAGCCAAACGGCGTGCCTGCGCGCAAACCGAGGCGATGATGAAAGATGAAAATCGGATAAAACCGGTGCCTCGAAACGTGCCTGGTAGCGCCAAATCGGCGATGATGAAAGATGAAAATCGGATAAAAGAAGTGCCTCGAACGCAGCGTGCCTTGTATGTAACCGAGGCGATGATGAAATGCAAGGAAATGGCACACTAATGCCGCACGGGCTTACACCAACATGAGAGAGCCTCACCACTCACATAGGAGGCCGCTTGATAAGCGAAGTGCCTCGAAGTGCCTGGCACACGCGCATAACCGGCGATGCATTAAGGCATGGAATGACATGGGAAATGATATGCAAGCATGGCAAAGGAATTTCAGCACTCACAAATGATGTAAAACAGCCCCGAAATGATACGAAATGACAACCGAAGCATGCAATCATCCCGAAAATATGAAATTAAGCCCCGAAATGGCCTATAGCCATGCTACGCATGCAAAATATGATTATGGCAGAAAAATCAGTAGCAAGGCAGTCCCAAATATGGCATTTTCAGTAACAAACATGTCCAAAATGCTAGCATAGGTATGGCAACATTATCATGCAAGATTAGTGGCCCAAAAGAGGATTTCAAGGGAGATGGCATATAGAAAACTCAAATGAACAAACTTTCTTCTACAATATTGAAGAGGGCATAAAAATAAGCACATTTTCAGAAGATGATAGCCCCAAAATCATAATGAAAACATGCTAGAAAGTCTATGCAAAATAGGCTCCAAATAGGCTATATCATGAGACATGCAAATCTATACACCAAATGACAAAAACTTTCTTAATGAGACATGTAAAGGGGTCAAATAAGACCAAAGTCAGTAGGGGTCGAAGTCCCAAAAACAAATAAATAGGTCAAAAATTGCATACAAAATGTGGCACATTTGATGGCTAAAAATTTGGAAGGAGGTGGTATATACAATGGCCAAATGGGGTTGAGCCCTTCTACAATGCTGTAGGGGGGCTGAAAATGAGCACAAAACCAGTATGGGTCGGACCCTAAAACAAACACAAATAGGTCAATTTTAGCATGCAAAATGTGACAAATTTGATGAATATTGAAGGAACTAGTATATATAAGCACCAAATGAAGTTGAGCCCTTCTACAATGTTGTAGAGGGCTCAATATAACCTAAAACCAAGTAGGGGTCAGGCCCCAATTCTCAACCAATTGGAGTAGAGAAATGAATCAAGAAAAGCCCTAAAAGTTGGTTTTGAAGACTTACCCTTGAAGACTTGTCTTTCTTTGCTTTGGCTTGGATTTGTAGCCTCTTGACCTCGAAAAGAACACTTCCTTGCTGCTGGAATCGAAGTTGGAATGGTGAGGTTAGGTGTTGGTGAAGAAATCAAGCAAGACTTGAAGCTTTTTTGAAGGTTTTGGCTATGGAGATTAGGGTTTTTGCTTAAGTGTCCTTGAAGACAATTTTTGTAACCTTGAGGAAGGAGCTGTTGGTCCCTTTAAATAGGCAGAACAAGGTGTAAAAGGAGGAGAAGCATCCAGCTTTCCCTCCCAAAATATCCGGATGGGGTGATATTTTGACAAAAATATCCGACAAAACAGTTTGGAAAGCAAGAACTGGCCAGTAGTTTTCGGAGGTGGTCGGCCAGCACACCTCACCTGCCTGCCAGCCACTCACCATGGCCTACCACCCCCAAAAATGAAGTGATGATTTTCGGCCCACCACCATGCAAGGTGTCCTCCCAATGCGTAATAAGGTCCTGTGGTTAGAATCAAGCAACTCTGGGCGAAGCCACAACATAGAGCTTGAAGGAGAGCCTCAAAAATGAAATGCACAATTTCGGCCGACCATATACCCTTGGTGTCCTCCTGGATGTGTGGAACAAGGTTCCAAGGTTGGAATTTGGCAACACCGGCAGGCCACAACATAGAGCTTGAAGGAGAGGCCCAAAATGAACTTCCAATTTTTTGGCCGACTATGTTGTTTAGGGTCCTCCATGTCCCCCGATCACAGGATATGTGGCTTTGGTTGGAAGAAAATACCCCCGTGGTGTTCAACATTGGCGAGGAAGTGAGAAAAACGGGCTCGGGAGGAGCGAATCACATTCCTGGGATAATTGCTGGCCTCCCGCCCCTGATCTTCCTGATTGTTGAAGCAGAGGTACCGCTAAATTTGAACAAAAACTAATGAGAAATGAATGTTTCGGGGCTAAAAGCCCAGCAATTCGGGATCCTAAAATGAAGCGTTGGTGCCTAAGTGGCATACGGCAATAAGTGGTACCTCAACTCCAGTTGTCCCTCTAATGACAAAACAGAGGTTCTGCCAAAAAATCGAGAAAATCGATACAAAATGAATGCTTTCCGGGACTAAAGCGCGCGATTCGTGGCTATCCCAAAACCGCCATTATGAGCAATTTAAAGTGGCATACTGCCACGAAGTGGGCATCGAGGCCCTGCTGGTTCTCGGAACTATAAAACATGAGGTGGGCCAAACCCGGAGAACTCGAAGATGGTCAAGGGGTCTCCAGCCGAGGCACTACTTAACAAATTCAAAAATGGAACCCAAGTTCGGTGGGCAAGTAAATGGCTCACTTCGCCACAAAAGTAGCCACTACCACCGAGAGATAGCGTCTACAGATTCATCTCCTTCCCTGAAAGAAAACAGGAAACCGAGTCTCGTTTGCAAAACCGAGACAACAGAGAGAAGAAATCTTAAGTCCAGATACAGGCGCATCACGCAACTCTTAAACTTCCTCGAACGAGCACAAAGATGCGCAACATCATCGAAGCGCCAATCGCGGACGTCTTTTGGCGTCGGTCAAAAATGGGGTGTCTACAGACGTGTGTGCTTGGATTCTATTAGCTATCGCTATTGCCTTAGACGAAAATGACACAACTTCAATGGCCGCACTCTGGGTGATCGTATCAAGCGTGGCTTTCGTGGTTTGTTACATATTCCTTGTGAGATCCTTTGGTCATAGATATTCGGCGAACCTTGAAGGAAGCAATAAGTGAATTCTATGTATGTTTGATTCTCCACTGAGGTTAAGGAATAGCGAGTTTATAGCGATGCTATTGGGACACGATACGTGTTTGGAGCTTTCATGTTTGGTCTAGATTATCCCGAATGGACAACAGTGTCACGCTCGTTGAAAAAAGATGTGAGACTTTGTTTGGGGCTGCTTCCTCACCATTTTTTTTCATGAGTGGGTTGAAACTAATTTTTGGCGATCAGGGCTATAACATGGGGGTATGATTACGGTTATTGTTCTTGCTTTTCTTGGGAAAATTGCGAGGGACTCGGTTATTCTGATGTGATACCAAATGCCATTTTATAGAGGGTTTACACTAGGTTTGCTGATGAATACAAAGGCCTTGTTGAAATGATTATGTAATGTTGGTAGGGAACAACGGTACTTGCTTCTTGAAACCTTTTCAATTATTCACATCTTCGATGCGATAAAACAAAAGAGCAATACTAAGACCCAAAAAAAAATTACTAAAAATTTTACATAATAATTGTGTTGAAATTTTGTTAGTTCTTTCAAGTATCTCTTAATAGTTTTTCAAAAAGAAAAAAATGTAAATACTTGGCAATTTTTAGTTCCATCTTTTAAACCTTTAGACAACAAAAGTTATGGATCTACATGAATAAATTTTCACTACTCTTGCTTTCTTCTTTTTCTTTTGTTTTTTGTAGTAAGAAAATGAGGTTAGAAATTCATTTTTTTATATATATATATAACCATGATAAAATCTATAAATAAGGTGCATAAATACATAGACAAATAAAACTCATAGTCCTTATAGTTGGACTCTCATAAGGGTCATCAAGTGGGCACCATAGTAGAAAACTAGCGTTACCAAGTCTAAAGCTTGACCCCACTTCAATGCGGCCATTCTGACCCAATGACTCATAAAAGATAATTAAGACTTTGATCAGAATTTATGTCTGAGCATACATAAGTTAGGTCTAGTAAAAATCTAGCGCGAGCAAACTCAACTAGGTAATCACTTGCGAAAAATAATTCTCGTGCACAAAACTCAACAACGTCACCAATATGCTTATTGCCTAATTTTGAACCCATATTCGAATTGGGCCTATTATCATGAAATTAAAGAAAGCATAAATGATACTCTAACTCCTAGAATGCATTTCGAACTTATTAATCCACAGTCAAATGGCGATTCCATTCCATGATAATATTTATTATGTTGCATGATCATTGTTCGATTATATGAGAAATGTAACAAGGAAAAAAGAAAAAAATAAATGAAAAATACATGAAGCGGGGTTGAGTAAAAAACAAACAAACAAACAAACAAACTAATGGAAATATTAAATGTTGAAAAATGGAAAAAAGTACAAATGGTAATAATATAAGTCTAATGAATTCACCGGTCATGCTGGAATTCGTTTTGATTTTAACGCCTAATAAACCTAGGGCATATGGTGGCATATAGTTTCTATTTGCTAAGCAAGCCCGACTGGCTGGCCCTAACTCCGTTAGCTGGTCAAAAGTTCAAAAGACTCAATATCACGAGGACTTGGGCATATTAGTTCTTGGGTTGGATAGAGAGCCCAATCGAGACTATTAATAACAATTCAATATTTGTAATAATAACTACAATTATAATATAATATACTATCAGATCCAACATACATAGATTTTGGCGAGGATCCTCCTCCGGCAGCGCGAGAGAATGAGCCATACAAGCGAGAAAGTCATGGCGCTTGACACATGGAAGTAAACCCAGTTACTATCTTCTGCCGGAACTTCTTATGTGTTCAATAATGGCGTAGACTCTCGTACTGATTGTATTTGTGCACACAGGCTAAACAAAGGTTACATGGGAATCTCACGGACCCAAGAAGCCTTATAATGGGCCGGAGAAATCTTGCGAGGCAAAACAAATTTGTAGTTGGCGGTTCACGGATTTTAAAATGATCGATTCAAAAAGCTGTGATAAGCCAAGTCAAGAGTTCAGGAGTTATCTTGCAAGAGATTACATCTTTGAGGATGCCATTGAACCGGATCATTCCAAGTTGCTATGATCATTGAAACTTCCCAATGGTTTTGAAGGACTTCCAAGAACTACTTGGAAGCATAAACACAAGGAAGATGCCCTCTATTGGAGAACTAATTGTCAGGCTCACGAATTGGGGAGGATAATAGAAAAGAAATGAGGAGTGCCTCCTCTGGTGAAGGCCAATATCATCGAGCATGGCAAATCTTACGGGGTGAAGAAAGAAGCACTCTGTGAAAAAAGGCTCCAGCGAAGGGCCAAGGTGGTGGTGTTGCCCAAAGAAGCCGACATACAAGTCGCGAAAGAACACAGTTGTCAGTTCTTGAGGAAGTGCTATAAGCTACGTAGTGGCAGAGGGCATTAAGCTAGTATTTAGCATGGCCAGAAAAAGCCATACAAGACCAAAATCTCGTGCTCATATAGCAGTTACAAGAGCACTCCCCACGAGGAGGATGATATGCACTTATGCTGCCGTTGTCTCTAAGGTGAATCCTATTGGGTTTCCAAATCCAAGGGATTGGTGGATTGACCACTAGGGCTACACGCCATGCTCTGCTCTCCAAGAAGCGGTTTACAACTTTCGGGCAGGTTACAAATGGTGAGAAGTTATTTATAGAAACTCTGCTTCCTCGATTGTTGAGAAATGAAAGGTGGTCTTGAAGTTGACTTCAAGAAAGGAGTTGACCTTGAGCGAAGTCTGTATGTTAGGACATTACGTAAGGAAGATCTAGTCTCGAGGTCTCTTCTTAGCAAACATGGTTTTAAACCCCAGTTTTAAGGTCGGAAAGCAAGATTCGTTTTGACCAAGAAGCCGGAGGTGTAAGTGGGTAAGGAGTAATATGTTGGGGGGTATGTTTTAAACTCAATGTAATATTTGTTATCCCAAAGATAAATAAAGTTGCATCTTCTTCTACTTACATGCTTGGGAAAGGCTTCCAATTTGTGGCATAGTAAACTAGGACATGTGAACTTTGAATCTTCGTGGGTGTCAAGTTAGATCACATACCATATTTTTTTAAGATTAATCCAAAACACAAGTGTGAGACTTATATTGAAGCCAGAAGTTGACAAGATCTTCACTTTCATTACATTGAAGAAAGTTCAAAGCCGTTGGACTTAAGTGCATAGTGATGTGTGGTGAGCTTAAAAGTTTATACAATCACGTGGTGGCAATAAATCACTTCATCACTTTTGTTGATGATTGCACTAAAAGTATTGTTATGTCTATTTGCTCAAAAGCAAAGATGAGGTTATTGACAAATTTGTTCTTTATAAGAATGAATATGAGAATGAAATTAGGCCTGGCAAGATTAAGGCTTTAAGAAGTGATCGTGATGGTAAAAGTATGGATTACCGTTTATTGAGATTTGTACTCAGAGTTAGGATTATCCACCAAACCCACAGTAGCCTTATTCTCCTCGGTCGAATCTGGGATGCTGAGCGGAAAATAGGACACTAAAGAGGATGATGAATGCAATGTTTCTAAGATTACGGATTACCCGCAAGAACTTGTGGGGGAAAAGCAATTCTCTTATATGCATGAAATTCTGCGTTCTAAATAGAATCCCTCGGAAAAAAAAATGTAGACAAGACTCCATATGAGTTACGCGGAAGGTGGAAGCCTTCTTATAATTTCCTCCCGAATAGTGGGGTGTCTTGCAAAAGTGAGGCGATACCTACACCTTTAGCGAGGTTAGGATAAGGTCCCAAAAGTGGATTATATATTCACTTGCCCCGGTTATGCCGCGAGAATAGTAGTGCATATAGGTTCCTTATGTGCACAAGAGTCGATATTTTAAATATCCGCAAGAATACCATAATGGAGTCAGGAATCGCGTCTTTCTTTGAAAAACACATTTCCTTGCGGAACCGAGAAAGGATCAAAGTTACGAGGAAGGAACTTAAAGATAATGATCAAGATGATGATCGAGAATGAGAAAGTGCGATGTTGAGAAGGAGTAAGAGGGCTAGGACTACCAGAGTCTTTTGGCACAGACTTCTTGACTTATATGTTAGAGGAGAACCTCGAACTTTTCATGAAGCGGTGACTTCACGAGAAAATCTCTTATGGAAAAGAAAGCGATTAAAAAGTGAAATTGACTCCATCTTCTGAGAACCATACTTGGGGAGTTGGTTGATCTAACCCCGGGGTAGTAGCTTAAGGCCTTGGGGAGTAAGTGGATCTTTAGAATAAAATGAAGGTACGATGGGTCCAATTAATAAATATAAAAAGCTAGACTAGTTATCAAAAGGATATAGGCGTGAAAAAAAGGCACAGATTACTTTGATATGTATTTGTGAGACACCCCATTTTTGACCGTCCTCTCCAAGACTTGGGCGTCATAGCTTGAACACTCGATGATCATCCATGTTTGTGTTCATCTGAGTTCTGGAGGTCTCGATTCTGGCGCCTTGCCTCGAGAATCTCTCGACTTATTGTTGTGTTTGGTTTTGCACCAAACACGTATTCTTTAGTGGCATGGAATGGCTTGTTGGCTATCGCATCACCGCCATGGCTTGAGGCCACCGGTTGTCATTTGTTGCCACCGCCAAATGTTTGGGTGGCGGAACTATAGATGGTCGGCCGGCCATCCATGTTTTTAGTCAAACTACATTTTTGGTCGTTTGGCCGATCCAAGCCATTTGTTAAATGCTGCTTTTGCGAGATATTTTTTGTGCAGTGGTACCGTGATAGGCTGGCACCTACCTTTGCCCCTCTCCATACTGCGTGTATAGAGGGATTTCAACCTGTTACCTTGCCTTGGAAGCTTTACATGATTGAATCTTCTATAAGAGAAGCCTTTTCTCCCTCTTTTAGGTTAGAGAATATTTTTCTAGAGTTTTGAGTCCTAGGGTTAGGGTTTGCATATATCCTATCTATATATCTCTCTTCTTTTGTGTATTTGTGTGTGTTTAGTCTTAGTATTGCACATGTAAACACCATCACCATAACACCTTATCTTGGTCGACATAGGCTTGGTTCAAGCCTCCTTGGCTTGCCTTAAGAATACTTGGACCATTATTGCATGCCTTGCTTGTTTTTGATTAGTTGGTTTGGCACCTCTCTTTCATGCAATTTCGTGGCTTACAATGCATGCCATATATCCACAATGTTTAGTCTATTTTAAGTAATGCTTTATATAAATTTCTCTTTGTGCCTAAGTGATGGACCATGTTTGCATGCATGCTTGTATGTGCATTTGGCCCCCATTTATCTCCTTAGCATTGGCCCTTTATTTTGGGCCTAGTTGGAGGTTGCCTAAATTGGTTTAAGTCCACCATTTGTGTGTTGATTGCATGCTTGATTTATCAGTGTTGTTGCATGTTTAAGTGGTTTTGCATTTGGCGTGCATTTATCTTGGTTACAGTTTCCTAATATGTTGTCACATGCCTTGCATACTTGCATGCCCACATTACACTTGTATGCTTGTCATCCCATGCTTTGCATGATTGCTTCCCTAGGTTGGTGTGCCTAGTCTCATTATTGCTTGTATGCTCATGTTGCATGCCTAGTTCACATGCCTAGGTCTCATTGCATTAAGCATGCATTCCTTGCCTCTTGATTGAGCATGATAGAGGTTAGGATTTGTTGGAGTGTGCATTTTCATTTGAAATAAAAGTGCATAACTTAGTTTCTTGGGCCATCCGCATTGAAATGCACAATTGGTGGTTCGGGAATCGAGAACCCTATCCCTTTGAGTCATAAACATGATAAGGGATATGTTGGTGCTACATTGCTTGGAATGCATTACTATGCCTTGTGTTTTTGTCCTCTAGCTGGCATCCAAAAGCGGGGATTCTCTGAAGGTTTGGCGGTAGAAGCCATCTGAAATGCCGGCCGACCCATCACGGAAATGCCGGCAAACCCATCCATTAGTAGTAGACCTAAGCTTAATCGATGTTGCGGTGACCATTCCCCATAATTAGTACGTGACCATTCCTCATGAAATTAAATTGGTGTTCCCGCGGCCTCATAGAAGCAACCACGAGTTTGTGCAATTTTAGGAAGGGTGTCGAGCGAGGAAAGCGAAGGCAACTTATTGCATGGCGGTGGACTTCTGGCGGAGGCCAAACCGCAGCATTGCATTGGGCACTCTTCAAATTTTGTTTATTGCTTAAATTAGATTAGTTAATTTGTAACTAGTTTAATTAGTGCTGTAGTAATTAATTAGCTTGTAGGTTAATGTAATTATATTATTCTTCGGACCCTCGGCGAAGCGGAAATTGTAGTAAGTGTCGTGAGTGTGTGTATGTCTTCCAACCCAGCGTCTTTCTTCCCTTTATTTAATAGCTTTTCGATGGTTAGTTTAGGGCATATTTAATTTATCATACTTATGATAGCTTGTTTGCATACATCCATTAAGTAATGCATGCACCGGCGCTTGTCATACTAACTACATAATGTTCAATTCGAATTTAGAATACATGTTGTCTGTATTTCACATGCCATCCATGGGTCTTAGAACCTATTCTAGTTGCATTTTTTGCTGCCGATGCATTAGCCATTCTAACATGGACTTGGATCATACATTTGATTACTAACAAGTTCTTTGTTTTGGCTCAAGAATTACATGTAATGAAATATTTGTGCTTTAGCGACGTCTCGCATGAGTGTGAATGTTAACATGACTGACATGCTTACCCATGTGGCCTATGTGCTTAGTTGATATAAACTGAATGTCTTTGGGTGAAGGTTGGATTGGCAGTTAGGACAATTCTAATTTGAAATCGCATTTTTAGCCTACTTCGCGGTAGCAAACTTCAAGCGCGTCTTTCAAACTAACGGATAATACAATGCTTTGTTCCAAATTAGGCGATCCTAGTCTATACTTGTTTTGTTGTCTTGTCGCATAGCAGTAAGATTAGCTAATTGCTTAGGAATAAGAGCATAATGTTTTCAAAACTAGATATCGCATGGTTAGTAAGTAGATCTTTGATCGAGGCTGACGCGAAGAGTTCTCATAAATGACCTTCTCCAATCGTACCCAAGTTCGGCGTAGAAACCTTTGGTGATAACCGAACATGTGGCCTTAGGCATGAGTCGAGAGTTTTCCTAAATTCCCCAAAATAAAATATTTGGAGGTGGCGTGACTACTTGTATCGACTCATGGCAGTCCATGTTTGGCACTTCTTTTTCTAAAAAATCTATTTTTCTCAAAACAATTTGCGGTTTAGACTCTTTGGTTTAGATTAGGCTAGTGACAATTTGAGTCCGAATTATAGTGAGGCCAATATGAGCGAAGCGCAGGGGATTCATCCTCGTCTCGGGCGTTAAGGGGACGTCTCTGATTTCTGGCGACTCTGTTGAGGGAGTTTAGAAACTTGAATTGAACTTCGTGATATCTGTTTATTTGCATATGTGTTTCTTTGCCCATTGCATGTGCATTGAGTGTGCCCTAGAGACACCGTGTTGGCCATCTACTATTCTTTGAGTGGTTTCTTTGGAAGAAACTTGACTTTGTCAAAAAGCATGCCACAAAAGCCCAGGCAGATTCTTGAGCTGCCCGATGTGGGAACACAAATCTCGAATTTTAAGGGCACCACTTTTGACCGATTGACCTAGATGCGTATTGGCCGGAATCCATAGTAGCCATTCCAAACTAGGGCCCGAGGTTAACTTACGGAAATATAGGTTGTTTGAAAGCTTAGATTCTTTGATGCATAAGTGAAACCCTAGCTCCGGACAAAAATAGGGCCAGCCCTACTGACATAAGGGGTGTTTTGGCTCTCTTTCACTTGCTATGTGCTTTTAGAGTCTATCTCTGAGAACGCACTTTATATCGGTTTACCAGATTTGATATCGAACTTCGAGGGCACGATGCTCGAGTATTTGTAGAAATCAGATTATATCTGCGAATATTGATTCATCTGTTTTGGCTTGATGATTTTGAAAACCGATGATCGATAGTAGAAATACTGATTGTTAAGCTACACTGTGTTTTGGTTAGTTTGTGAAATTTGAAATCTTTTGTATATCTTCTCACTTTTCGATTCGAAAGAATCCGTCCTGAGAATAGCGAAGTGTTTTCTTTCGTAGAAATGAGCAAATATCGTCTGTTAGTCTTATTGAATCGGCGGACTTATCATGACCTGAAATTGAATCATAGTTGCCAGCGACGCGTTAGATCGAGAATCACCTATGAGAGTGAAACCAATGTTGATGTACTGCGTCCCTTGAAGTGTCCTTCTTCTTGCGCTGAATAAAGAACTGATTGTATCCGGGCTCAAATGAGCCCCTACGTTAATTGATAGGAATGATCTCAGAGGTCTATAGCCAGAGATCTACGCTTATAGAATATCTAAACCGCCATCGGTTACTTTCTACGTTTGTCTGCATGAAACCCTGTGGGGCGGACGATTTGGCTCAACCAGGCTGAGGATTTGTCTCGAGTTATAATGACATGTCAACATCAACTGGCCTCGATCAAAATTTGAGGGCAGAGGTAGAGTCAAAATGAAGATGCTAGTAAAATTGAACTGCAAGCTAGTGGGCTTTAAGCCAGGAGGATCAAGTGTGATAGGTGTTAGCGTCGCGGCCAAGACTACAGTGATGTTCCCCTCAAGCGAAACCTTGATTCAAGCCCGAGCCGTCAGGATGGCCCAGGTCATGCAGAACAATCCCGCCCGCTCCCAGCTGCACACAGGAAAAGATCGAGAAAGAAATCAGCGATTACTGTAGGCCACTTTTCATTAGTCATCCTTGAAATTCTTAGACTTCAAAATGCTCTGCCAGAAGCGCGAGTCTTCCGCATACTCTACATGCCTTGTCTAGGGCGCTCCAAATCCTAGCGAGGGCACGTAAACTCTCGAACTGGGCCTCTCCTAAGAATCTCCTTGTAGTCTGCTTGTCTTTACTTGCGTACCACCAATAAGCCGTCCTTCACCGATACTTATTTTCCTCGTCATGAGAGTGCAAATTTGATGAAACCGTGAGGATATCCTCCCATCCACCTCAGTAATCATCTCATTGTTGGGTTGTTGTGGATTTGAGGGGTCGTGTGAGTATGTGTTCGAGGAGTAAACCACACAGGCGGCCAGCCCGGCATATTTTGGATGTGGCGTCATACTTCGCATTTGTGAGCATCTACAAATGTAGTTTTTGTAACTTGGCTTAGTGTAGAGTTAGTCTTTTGTTTTTGTTTTGAGTCTATCTCTCGCCGTGCAAGGTCAATCCTTTTTGCTTAAGATGCATCTTGTTGTAGTCAGGTCATGTATAAGGCATCTTGGTGATTAAAGGTTATTGCCTCGAACCAGATTTTGTTTTCTTTGAAGTCTGTCTCTTTGTGGAGCAGTTGCAACTTCAATCTGGAATGAAACCATTCTGGCTATCATGTTTTCCATGTATTGCTACCTTGAGCTAGTTGTGCGAGAGGATTTGAATGAAAACAGTTGAAGCATCTCACCCACATACGTACTCTAAACTCATTTGTGTAAACCTAAAGTTTTTTCAAAACTATTTTTTGAATTTCTTGTGGTGAGTGAAAAAAGGAAGATGAAAAGGAATTATAGGGTTTTACAAAACTTTATTCGAATTTGAGAAAGTGAGGCATGCTAAGCCTTTAATGAATGAAATCTGGCCTTGTTAGCATAAAATCTTGAGACCATTGATCGAGTTGAGACTTCCACAGCTATCTTGACCTGGCGATGTGGCTGGCTACATAAAAACTTTCAAACAAAATGTTTTTAGTAGTCTCTTGAACTTTGGTAATGGGAATCGCTCATGGTATTGGCCGGATCGCTCTTGAATCTCGAGACCGATCGTCATTTCCGGACCTTGGAACCCGATGAGCGTTCAACGCCAATTATCAAAAGAGGCTGTGTGGCGGTTAGGCAGCCCTCCAGACAAGAGGCCGCAGGAAATCGGATCTGAAGATCGGATCTCGGCCCAGGAAGAAGCCGTCAAACACCCTCTTAACGGGGGCAAAATGTCAGGTTATAAAGGCAGGAGATGGATCCTTTTGCAAATCAATAACGACGCTCTCTGGATATGGATGGGGCGTCAAAACCCTAAAACCATTTGACATGGACTTGTCACACTTTTACCCATTGAGGCTACATTTGGGCGAAAACCCAGAAGAAGGCGACCGAGCGAGGTTAGAGCAAGAAAAATACAAAAAATACAGGGAATGAAATACCAAAAGAAGAGATGTAAGAAAAACAAAAAGAGGAAAATAATAATTGAAAAAGAAAAAGAAAAAACATATTTCATAAGGTCGAAAACTTACCTTGGGCACCTTGGCAAAAGTTATAGCTAAAAAAGTGAGGTTAAAATAAAGTGTGCATACTTAGGAAACTCGTGAACGATTCCCCATGTTTGGGATACTGAGGCAACTTCATTCTGATCCACATTGCGCTTTCTGTAGCTTCTGTCCATGTAATGGTTTTGATCATCCTCGCCTCTGAATCCGATATGGATTCGGTTGTGACACCGTGAACTCGTGGGCAGTTCATGCTTGGGAGGCGTGGCGTTCATCTGAGAAGTCCTAGCAACCAAAGCGCTTCCAAAGTGATTGTGTCCATATATTGGTTGACCATCTTCCTCTTCTATTTTGTATCCGAGAGTTAGAGTTGCGATCTGTCTGTGAGGGGCCTTTAAACATAACATTATCGAGGACAAAGAGCAGCTTTAAGATTCTTAGTAAGTTTACATAGTGCCAAATTCGAACCGAGGAACTTTTCATTTGCATGACTCTTTTTTCAAGCAAAGGGCAATTTTCCATTGCCTCCGTCAGGGATTCTTGGCGTCTCAGTAGGATTACGTGCTCGTTGAGCGTGGTAAAGATTTAAAAAATAGTTTTAAAATTTTTCTTAAGGTTGACTATTTTCTCGAAAAATTTATTTCATCTTTTAGCGGATAATTTTCTTTTTGAAGAAGGTACTAAATTAACTCATGGCCTAACTAGCATGATTTTCAAATCAAAATTGAACTTAAAAATGCTATTAATCTAACCATATTGGTCCATTGTTTTAGTAGAAAACCAAAACAAAAAGCCAATTTAAAATGATGAACTAGGGGCACAGTTGAGCGAGACTCCTGTCTTTCCGTTTATCAATATGGTAGGAAACGATTAGCGAAGACACAAGCTGACTATCGATGAAATTTAACTCTTAACTAACCTCAAACAGCGGGAATATCAAGCCCAGTCACGAAACCTGAAATCGGAATGAATCAAGATACTCATTTAATCAAGACATGACTAAATGTACTAGAAAAGACAGCTAGTGAGCTAATAATGTTGGGCGTGACCCCGCGACTTCATATTCATCTATCAATCCTGCAGGGAGGATTGGAAAATGAGAGAATAAAAATTGAGAGGTGTAAGTCGAGAAAAGTGAGGAAAAGGGTTTTGAGAAAAATCGGGCAGAGGCTAGGTGATGTGAGAATCACAAATAAGTAATTGGAAACATACCCGGAGGCGCTCCTCGAGATCTGAGGTCTCCACCGTTTTTTATAAGCCGTCCGTGGATGCGTGTTTTGTTTCATTTTACCTTAACTTTTGTTTTGAATCTTTTACGGCGTGTCTAGTTGTGATTAGATTAAATTGTACCTTGTGTTTTGAGTCTTTTTCCTTGTGGTTGTGAGCTCAATACCCGAGTTTGGGCTCCTTTCAATTTCAAAGTGTCGTTTTGTGTACCAGTCTTTGTGCCATTCTCATCACATAAAACAAAAGAAAGAAAAAAAGGAAATTGGGGGCTATCGGGTGTGCTTGGCTTAGTAAAATTCTACCTTTGTGTTATTGTGTCAGAATGGTATGCATTCGGGGTTTTTATCGTGTGCAAATAAGCGAAATCATGCTATGGGCTATGTGTACATAATGAGTGATGGTTTGTTTGAGTTGTTTTTGCCATTAGCGATTCATTACTTGGTTATTACAATCGAATGGTTAGTTTTAGGACCAAAGATCAATTGCATACTGCATTGAAGTGTAACATGATGCAATCGTCCACAATATATAAATGTACAAAGCCACTAACGCAACTTTTAGGACAAAAAGTTTGTTTCATTTCATCATCTTTTTAGAAATTTTAATTTTGGGAGAAATCAAAAACTTGCTTCTTGAAATTTTAAGGTACTTTTCTAATTTACTAGCAAAAAAGAAAAAGTACAAAAAAAGAAGAAAAATAGCAAAAATCTGGATCGTGCAAATGGTCTCTCGAGCTGAGAATTGTCTCGTCCTCTTCTGGGCCGAAAGGTCCAAGAGGCTATCAAATCATCGACATCATCACTCACGGGCTGGTGATTACCTCTCCCGATCCCCTCCTCGAGGATGACTTTCTGCCTCCGCCTACACGCCGGACTCCTCGTCATCATCGAGGCGGTGCGTGACTCTCCCAAACATGAGTGCACTAGCACAGATGCGGGGGTAATACTCTGCTTATCTCGAATAAAGCGAAGATCCGGCTGAAACTCTACAATAGGAATCACGGAAAGGATCTTTGGTACAAAAGGCAAGCGCATCATTTATCTTGCATGTAAACAAGAATGCGAATCTGATCACGTTAATATAAGTACAATCACGTGAATCGTTAGGTAGTATATCAGTTCAAAATCACGTTAATATGAGTCTGATGTATGAATGCTATGAAACGATTAATAATGGAGTCGCGAGAATATAGTGTATGAATCTGATTGTATCGAACATCGGATATGTGAAAGCAGTTAATGTATGGTTTGAGACCATGGTCGAAAAACATCTTGGAATCTATGCATCGAGGTTGAGGCTTCTTTGGAGCATCCCCATCACCGGCGATCGGCTCGGGGATGGCGAGTGTACTTTCGAAGAGGCCTACAAAAGTGTTAGAAGCATCGATTACGGAATATCAAATGAAGTGAAATGAAATGACTGTGCAAGATGCAAAATGCAGCAGTACATATCGGAGGCAAGCCGTAGAACCCGACTAGCTCGTGATCAGCCGGAGGGGGAGCGATGGGGATCTGGTAAGTCGCCCCACCCCGCCATCGGCATGTCATCGTCGCGGGTAGTGCTGGCCAACTAGCCCCCCGTCCCCTCCGAGCTCCACTCTTGCCATGAACTCGAGCTGTCCTGATGTCCCTACCTCTCCTCCTACCCTAGCCACCGCCGCTCTCTCTCAACTCCACATAATGTGCGTCCAATACTCACGAGTAGTCGCCTATGCCTCTGAAGCGGATCGTATCCCAGCCGATCGTGTAGTCTGCCATCTGCTCAGGAGTGAACCTCTTCGTATCCCTTATATGCTCAAGAGGGTGGACCGGGACTATCTGCTCCGGTAAGCCCAGGGTCTGGCGCAAGGAGCGCTCACCCAGGTACCAGGCTCGATAGACCGGGCCCTCTAGCAAGATCTGAACAGGCGGTCTCCTCGGCCGAACCTCTCTCATCCACGTGGCAATGGAGCCCAAAATTTGCCGGGTGATCTGAAAATGAAATGCCGTTTGTTATCTATCTGTTATCAGAAAATAGATTAAGCGAAGCTTAAATGAGTATGAGTTCTAAACATACCTCTGCGGGGTGATGGTGTCAAAGTAGCAGCGGAAGAAGATGAAGCGTCTCGGGGTCTCCGCCTAACATCGAAGCGTTGGGAGAATGGCACGCCAGAGAGGGGTCTCCGCGTCTCGGCACTGGCGAGCCTCGAAAAGTAGGCGTAGACCCTGGGCTCGGTATGCTTATCGGATAAAGCGAGAACACAGAATAAAGCAAAAATCACAGGCGTTATGCGTATTGCGTATTGTGCAAAATTAATACGGTATGCGAGTAATGCGTGTATGCTGTGCGATGTATATAAAGTAGAGTATGTATATGCCAGCGAAATAAACGAAGAAGAAAGTGTACCTCCCAAGCTACTTGATAGCCCCGAAACAGCTCATTTACCATATAGAGTGGCTAAGCGGCGCCACGATCAAGCCTTGAATCTGGTGGCGTCCACGAGGCTGAAGCGAGCGAGAGACACGGTGTTCGCCCGATCGGCGAAAATAGTCATCCAAACATAGGAAGCGCTCCACCTCCTCACGAGTCGCCGGGGCCTCCTCGACCAAAGTGGTTGAACCACGAGCGGACCTCGAACCACGAGAACACGGCGAAGGCAGATCTGGCGGCCTCCCCTCATCCATGTCGATGTCAAGGGATCGGATCACCCCTACCCGATGCTGAGCATCGAGAAATCATAAAGTCATCGTCATGTCTCCGTGGCGGAGAAAGTGGAAAAGAGTCGGTGGTGTCCCACCACCTCTCCACTAGAGCGGCGAGGAGAGGCCTGCACGCGGTGAGTCTGGAAAGTCCCCTGCGAGAATCTTGAACTGGCACGGTCACGATGTGACGGACCGCATCTGGCAGCTCCATGTACCAATCTCTGGCAGCGACATTCCCATACCCCCGGAAGGCAT